>BHDV01009278.1:85421-129996 GCA_005406045.1 Adoxophyes honmai | reverse complement strand
TAGCGCGTTCAAACAAACAAACAAACTCTTCAGCTTTATTATAATAGTATAGATTTGAAGTCGGTTTTTTTTTGTTTAAAATTATGGATAGTTTGATTTAGTGATCTACGAAACAGATTTTACCAAATTGGTTAACTATTACTCGATAAGGTAAACGCTCGAATGCTCGACTCATTTACAGAAAATATTTCATTTGTGTCTTAACATTATGGTCAAGTATTTCATAACACAAAACCTTTACAGTTGTTAAATGATTTGATTTATATGGTCATCATATCAAAACTTCTCAACATAAGGATTTGTAGTCAAACCGATTGCGTGTAGGTATTATGTCAGATGATTTTGTTGGAGAATTATTTTCATAATAGAATGTTTATAATTAATATTATATATTCCCTGTGTGGTGTTGAGATAGAATAACACCTCTGCATTTCTTCCTTGGATGTCGTAAGAAACAACTAAGGAAATAGGTTTAGGTATACTTTAGGCGACAGGGTAGCAACCCGTCACTATTGTACCTGCCGCCTCAAAACCTAAAAAAAACTGAGACTGAGAACGTGAAATAGTCATCGTTTTGTCTATGTAGCGTTTTGTGTGCTCTGCCTACTCCGTTTGGGAATACAGGCGTGATTGTATATATGTTGTATGTATGTATGCAATATTATATACACACAAACACACATCATCACGTCTGTATTCCCTTATGGGGTAGGCACACGAAACGCTACATAATCAAAACCATGACTATTTCGCGGTTCGTAGCAACTTTCAGCATAGCTTTAGGTTAAACATTGATAAAAGAGGTATAATAGTCATAGGTTGCTAGCCTGTTGCCTCTTTACACCTTTATTGCACCTTAACACTTTTACATAGTCGCCTCTTACGGCATCCACAAAAAAAAAACAATAATTGTATCTACATAAAATTTCGACTCAAATTAGTCATTGCTAGCCAGAGGACATAATTAAAAGACACATTGACAAATGACAGCGAAGAAAATAGCAATTGCATGTCGTTTCACATTATTCTTGGATATTTATTTTGCACTATTATTTTAACTAATAGACGAAAGCAAGACAAAGATAATGCCTTGTGTCACGGATTACACGCCAAATAAATACGAATAACTTGCGTGATTTCACTTCCCCAGTTGACGTAAGAATTTATATTTCCTACAACGACATTTGATTGGCTTGTATTACCCTGGTTTTTTAATCTTTGCATTCATTCGGAGTTCTTTAATGGCCTGTAATTGGTCGATGATCGCATCTCATGAATATTATGTTGTCTTATGCAACTGGCTGGTTATAGAATTTTGGAAATTAAATGTTTACAATAATTATCGAATTTAAGGCCTTCTCTTACTTTTAAATGTTCTTTTCATTCAGTGCGATGGTGTTCCGTATTGGGACTTTTACCTCATGACATGATAGTATAGTCGAGTTTATTAATATATAGGCTCTTCTCCACTTCCTTCCGAATCACCCATGATGTAAGAGCACTACGATGGTTGATTTTCAAATTAAACGATTCTTCAACTGGCTTAGATTTTAATGTTACAATCGTACTCACAAAATAATGTCGTAGATATGATTTAACAAGGCACTGATTACGCAAAACAATATTAAATTAACTTTTAATTATTAACAGACAAGGATTGAAAAGGATTAAGTTGCCAGACGTCGGCGATCCGTCAATGCACTATCCCGCGCCATTCACTTGTCTACCCTTCAAGTTGTAATGGCGCCGACACTGCAGTGAAGTTCCGCCAGAGTGTACTGTGGCTAAGTTCACTCTCGTCTGTGCAGACGTCACTTTAATTGACCAGATTAATCATAGATGGCGCTGTACGCAAGCGCCGTCAAATATATTAGCAAAACTGAGGGTTCAAAAATATCTGTACACCTTTATGACATTGACAATAACGTGCAAAAGTTTACATATTTGGCATATGTCTGCTCATATATTTAAGAACTCGACTGTACCCCCCAGTAAAAGTAAACATTTTAGGACAGTAGGACAATTGACTTTTATGTAATAAATTACATCTCTAAGAAAAAAATTAAAACAAAAGTCTTATTCTTTATAATAATGGTATAACAATAGATCAATCAACGACTACAAATTTGGTTTGAAGATGGACACTTTAAATTAAATAAAGGCGTATCTATTTAATGAATAAAGCCACAAGTAGGAGTACAAGTAGGAGTTGGCCTTTACATTTACGGGTGACCTTTTATCTTTATCAGAATTAACTCTTTGTTATTTATTACGGTTAGCTTCGTCATTCAACTAACTAAAATTTACCTTTGTATTTCGTCACAGCATGTTCATTTTATTACTGAACTTGGTAATGTAATTTTTTTTTTTTTGATAAATCGTACATGCAACTGCACTGTCATACAATTCATATAGACACGAAATTCTAAGTCTTTCTGATCGTTCTGAACTTGCACCAATTGCTTCCTGACTTCCTGACCTACCATAGATAGATAGATAGATAGATGTCTTTATTTCGTTTTGAAAATTACATTACATTCGATATGTCAAAACATAACAAATTCACAAAAGGATCGTCCAATAAGTAAATAGTAAATAATTAAAACAAATAAATTACCGTAATGAAATGTCAAAATAAATTTGAAATACTATCACATTAAAAATAATGTAAAATAAAATGTCAAAAATAAATTAAAAATTAAATTAATAAAAAGTAAATAAAAACAAAAAGTAAAACACTGCAAATCACACAATGTGATAATGTCATGAGAATTGCATAAAAATTAAAATATACTGTTAAAATTAAAACCAATATCGTAAAATACAATGTCAATAATAAAAAAAAAAAAACAAAATACACAATGTCATTAAATCAATAGTCAATAATTAATAATTATTCCAGAAACTCTCTTACAGAATAAATTGATTTATTCAACATTAGTTTTTTTAGCTGGCAGCCAAACACTTTGTCCGAAGTAACATTCTTTAGGTCGGCGGGTAGTTTCTCATAGAACCTATTCACACACAGTTAACATGACGTGACGGTGCATTGCTTTACAAAAGTAAACTTCATTAAGTTTTGTATGGAAAGTTGGAAACGTTCTGTTGTGGGTTATATATAATTAAGTGTTGACTTTGATCAAGCAAGTCAAATCCAATTCGTAAACGCTTGAAGAGAAAACTTGTACTTATTGTAGATTAGCGACCGGCTTCGCCTGGGTGCAACGCCGATCCATTTATTTAAATTATACTACAGAATTACGACATTAGAAACCTCTTACACCATCAGTGTTTCTCTACTATTAAACCTTCTTCTTGAATCCCTTTACCTATTACAAACACTGCAAATTCATTGCGCAGTTTTCATGCTAGGTTTACACGCGTGCCACGCTGCCCGGCAAGCAGCACGGCGAGCAGCACGGCGAGCAGCCCTGCGGTCCGGGCTCGCCAAACAAGTGCACATTCAAACAGTCGAACAGCCCGTTTACATGCTTGTGCTTGTGTTTGTGCCCGTTGAATGTCGTATTGAACGCGAGCGTGTAAACCCGACATCAAAGTCTAAGACAGACTGCGGGAAGCAACTTTGTTTCATAATATGAAGTGATAGTGATTAAATAATGCAAGATTTATTAACTAAACGTCTAAACCAAGAGAAGTGTAGAAGAAATATACTTGTCCCAGGACAACAAGCATTTGTTTATACTGAGCTAAGCCTTTAAACGCAGTTTCAGTTATGTCAATAATCTCGTGTCTGAACGGGACTGAAGACTGCTATTGATATAAACTTCACACAATAGATGCCGGAACCCCGACTCAATGAGAATGTTATGAAGTTATCCTTATATTCTGAAGGTTACCTTAGTTTATGCCAAGCAGCTGTGATATTTATAATATCCAAGTGGCACAATATTTTTTCAGTCCTATCTATCGGTATTTTATTTTTTAGTTTTTTTTTTAAAATAGAACAACAAAAGGGTTGAGGATTATTAACAGTAACAGAAAGCTGTTACAACTAAGTATTTTAGTTTACAATAAATTAAATTCTTTAAAAAACACGGCCTTTTATCTTTAAAACTAAACGAGAATAAAATTCCCAAATATTAGTAATTATTTATTACAGACTAACTAAACGTCATTGGTTCAATTCAGGCTAAATAAAATAGATTTTGTTCTACTTTCGAGTTCTACAGTGTCGTCTGTGACAGACAGTACAAAAATATCAAATTAATAACACAGCTTTCTTCGGGTGTTAGGAAAAAGTGGATACATTTTTTTGCATGTATCAAAGATGATATAAATGATATAACAAGACGACAAACAATAATGGCGTGAAATACAAAGAAAAAGGCTATGTCACGTGGCTTTAGAATTAGATAGAGAAATCTGTTTAGTAAGTTGTCATAACCGAGGACGGACGTGATGTTATTTGACGTTTCTGTGAGGTCCAAGACGTTAAGAGGAAGCGGGTACAAAAATCTTGGTATAACATACATACATAACGCCATGTTACATACATAGCCAAAATCATGACTCTTTCACATCAAGCATATTTACTTTTAATTTTAAAGTTAGTAAGTGCCATAGTGACAGGATGCTAGTCTGTCGCCTAAAGCATACCTAAATCTATTTGTCCGTAGTTGCCTCTTGCAGCTAAAGAAATGTAGAAGTGTTATTCTAAACCCGAAACTACACAGTTTGATACAATACATACCTACACTTCTACACTAATATTATAAAGAGGAAAACGTTGTTTGTTTGTTTGTTTGGTTGTAATGACTAGGCTCAGTAACTACTGGACCGTTTATAAAATTCTTGCACCATTCGAAAGCCACATTATCCACGAGTAACATAGGCTAAATTTTATTTTGAAAAAAAAAAGGATTCCGTAAAAAATTGGGGTTTAGATACCTACATCTACACTAATATTATGAAGAGGAAAACTTTGTTTGTTTGTAATGAATAGGCTCAGAAACCTACGACCCCAAAATCCGAAATATACGCGAACGAAGTCGCGGGCGGAAAGCTATCTATGATAAAAGTATTAGCAATTGTTAATAAGAAGTTATTAAAATTTCACGTCATAGATACAATAAACGTTTTTTTTTCTCGAATACATTGACAGAATACGAGTAGGTATAGCTGATTGTAGTATTTACTCAACTCAAATGAGATCTTCACTTCACGCTTACCTCTAATCACTTGCACCACACCGCCATTGCATAAGTCACCTTTCTCATAACCTTATGACCGAAGTACCTGTCATCAGTTAAACTCTTCCAAACGACTTTAGTAAGGTTATTGGCATAAGGTTAAAATTACCTTGACTAAGAAAGGGGAAACTTTCTTTCGGCGCGTCAACAAACGTTATGTCATACAAAATAACATGTAATAGAATATGTAATACATTTTGACTGAAATCAATCAATACAATAAAGGAGGTGTGAGTGGAACCAATTTGTGGAATTATTTTGATCCGATGATACAATAAAGTAGATACGACTAATTTATATCGTAGAGATATAAAATTGAGAGCTATGTAATATTCTCAAAATGAAGTAAGTCGTTGACCTTCTATTATTTTCATCGACCTCTATAGATACGTTCTACTGCTGGACTCAGGATCCTTGTTATTAGAGAGAAACGCAGCTCAATGGTAGATTGAAAACTTCACACATAACATTGAATCTTTTACAGTTACCGAACGGGTCGTGGTAACAATACATACATACATACATATTCTCACGCCTGTATTCCCATGAGGGGTAGGCAGAGCACATGAATTCAAAAATTCAGTGCCACGTTTAGCAACTTGAGGGTAACCAGATGGTCAAAAGTGATATTGTTGTGACAGGTTGCTAGCCCATCGCCCACAATACACCAACCCTTTCCCAGAGTCGACTCTTACGACACCCACGGGAAGAAAGGGGGAGGTGCTATTCTAACCCGGCACCACACGGGATAACAATGCTCTCTCAAAAATAGTTTTAGTGGATCAAATCCTATCTCGCACTTCTGAATTAGACTGATCTTTACACTTTCCGGTTAAAGCTTGCAGCTTGCGACGATTCAGTGTAACGCTTCACTCACGAGTATGATCAATGACATGACAGTTGTAAAAGGTTAAATGAACCACAATCACAATCTGTCAACGTCCTTAAGATTGTTACGCAACGGGTTACCGCGCTCTGATTCGAGTGGCAATCGCGCGTGACTTACTGTTTTAGTATTCTTTACTGTGTATGCAGTCACAATGACCTAGACCAGGATTTAATTTAATTTAGGGGAATGCTCTTATTTCCTTATAAAAGTAACTTTCTGACAAATAGAGGCGCATTTTTTGGACAATGATGGTCTTTCTGACCACTATTCGGTAAACGATATTTTTTCCCGACAAGAAAACCCGGTCTAAAGAAAGGAACGACCAACGATTTAAATTTTATGCCGCGAGAGATCACCAAGTTTAAGGTTTAAGTAGGCTAGTAACCTGTAGTAAATATTTATTATTATTTATTGTTCTTGTAACAAATAATATATACTTAATTGCTAAGTACATCGTCCCTCAAAACTGTTTACACAGTTTGACTGTGGGATCCTTTCAGTCACATCAACAATTTTTAGTTTGAGTACTTACATTATATTATATTAAATTAAATTATTAAATTAGATGTAGGTAGTGCTCGAACAAGGTTTTCCTAAATTTATTTAAATTGTCCTCCTTCCTAATAGCTGCAGGTAGAGCGTTAAGCAAGTACGGTAGTCGCTTTTTGACAAGCCTGTCCCCATAGTACAGATGTAGTGAGAAACTATTTTCCTTCGTAAATGTTCGGAAAAGCTCGTATTTATCGTTTTCTCTCAAATAGCTGCGGTGCCCATTTTAAAGGGAATTCATTCCGTAAAATATATGGTAAATATCCAGTTTTAAATAATAATTGTAATTGTTTTAAGTAATAAAACGATAAATACGAACTTTTCCGAAAATTTACGAAGGAAAATAGTTTCTCACTACATCTGTAATTGCTTACTCTGAGGACTGCGTATTTACCTGCAGCTACTGACCTGGTACCATGCTTTTGGCTCAATTGTGATAGATTACTCTCTTGATTGCTGTGCTGGTTAACTAAAAATGTATATTTGTGTCTTAGGGTTGCCGGTAGAATTTTGCATATTTTGAATAACTTATAATAATCATTTTTACATCTATTTCTAGTTTAGTAGATATGTATAGTTTAGTAGATATGATTAGTAGTATCATCAAGAAGAATAGTAAGTACCCACTACTACGTCCCGGCTAACGGCTACGGAGACTAACCAAACTCGACATCGAACTGTCAAATTTCCCATACAATATGACAGTTAATCTTGACACCTCGACGTCGAGTTCGTCGACGAGTTTTGTTTGTTACATTAGCGAATAACACTACATAATGATTGACGAGAACTGAGCATGTCATGACTAAAACAACACTGTCAACAACCTGTGCCAGTTATCTGATCAACAGGTTATTTCAAAAGCATAAGCTGTCACTGCCACTATTAATAGCAGTACGGATCAAGCAATAACCGGCTTCGATGACCAGTAGAAAGAATTAGGCAACCGTACTGTTTTGTAACTGAGTACTGTGGAAGCTAAGTTTATGTGGCCCGTGACACGTCTGATAAGGTAAACGTCCCTGTTTTCGACACTGACCCAATACTTGGCACTTGCAACTTTATGTCACAGTAAGATAGGTCACAGATGGGTGTCATCTACTGGGCGTTGAGGCGACGAGCATTGGTACTTTTACCCTACTCGTAATCCTTACGTTAGTTGTTATAGGTATTAAAATGCATTTTCCTATGGGGTTTTTTCGATAATTTCCTCAAATTCATTATTTCCTAGTAGCAAAACTGCTGTTCGCATGTTTTTTTTTAATTTACTTTTTGTGGCAGTTGTCTTTTTGTATCTAATCGAAGAAAATGCTACAGTTTTAAAGCATTTGATAAAAAAATAATGGATACCTATTTCTGGGAAATAACAATTAAGTATGGGGGATTATTCTCAAACATTTTATAGTGTCATATTGACTGCTCTTTGGTTGACTTTTGTCGCTTCCTCACGGGTAAACAAACAAACTCTTTACCTACCCTCTTTTTGTCATCACAGTTAAAATGCACCCTACCTATTGATTTGGTAATTTGCTAAGATTTTAGTAACTCCAGTAGTGGCTTATGCACGCTGTTAATATACTGCCACTTCTCTTTTTCACGGGGACAGACAGATATAAGTTTGATCCATTTGCTACTATTCTTACACACCTCATTAATCCTGGTTTCTAAGCTTTTCTTTACTTAATTGTATCTGTACGTAGTCAAATAGGTACAGCCACGAACAGGGATTGTTGAGCCACTTGCCACTGTTCGCAATTTAGACGTGTAATCAATGACCGATGTGACCGACTAGATGTTAGCTATTGGATTAGTATTACACGACCAAGTTACAAACATAGGTAAAGTGGCTCAACAGTCCCTGTTCGTGATGGTACCTTCACTTTTTCAGGAGCAATTCCTCGTGACCTGATATTTTAATGGTTTAAACGTGAGAGGATAACTGCGTTATTTATTTTATAACAGGCATAAGTTATGGGCTGGCCGCAAGGTCGTCTACTTGCAATCAAACGCGTACCCACTTATTCTACAGCTACACGAATTAATGCTGCTGATTTAAATTGATCCCATTTGATATCCAAGAACAGGCAATCTAACATGAATTATTTATAAAACGGGAGCTTAATGTACCTATAGTAAGTAGAAACTTAACTCTTGTTTGTCATGTTTCATGACGTTTGTTGAGATCAATCAAAAAACGCTCCAAAAAGCGTTTTCATTTTGTCATAGGACAAGTTATGAAAATTTACATCGCCATGCACTAGATAAAACAGATAATAGAATTAATCAGTTATTTGATGTGCCAATAACAGACAAAAATTTCGATGTATTCTTAATTTAATCTTAGCCAATCTGTCTGGGTCCCACGGTAGTCATTATAATTATTTACCTATTCATCGATTAGTGACTTTTGATTACGGAATACCCGATGCATACATCAGAATCTTAAGTGAAAGGAAGCAAATGGCTTCCAAAAGCATCCGAGATTATAATCTGACGTGCCAACACTTGTTATCTTATGATATAAGTTGTCAGTATCTTTATTTATTACAGTTTGTTGATGAAACAAACCGGCTTTTGTCAAAACCAGCGGATATCGGCCGCGGGTCCCGGCAAGGCGCCGCTAAAAGTGAAAGTCACTTACCTCGAAGTCACCTCGCTCCCGAACCACCATTACTTTTTTGAAGAAAATCTGAGGCATAATGGCACTCCACCTTCGACCTTTGTTAACCAAGAAAAAAAAAACACAAACGTCAATTAGAACCGGTGTTCCGAAATCGAATTTTCGCACTTTTCTTTTTCTTTTAATCCAATGTCACTGGTTGCCGCGCTTTTTATTTAAACCCAATTGTTTGTAAACAGAACGCACTTACGTAACACTTGTGGTTTACTGTCACGTTTCTTCTTTTTAAAACGCGGACCTTTCCCTTCTAACACTCTGTGCCAACTAAACTTCACACAAACCATAATGTTTATAAGTATGAAACGTTGACTTGCTGTAGGACTTGTCTTTCGCAACGATCGGCAACGTGCAGTCGAACTCTGTAACTTTGCGTATACAGTCAACTTATTACTTAAGCCTTACGGTCGTGAATCGAGCGGGTGACGTGTATTAAAACTGCAAGTGTAAGTTGGGTTTATCTACGGTGCAATATACCGAGATTGAATCCGCGATACAGATACCGCGTTTTTGTACCATATCATTACGATTATTAGGAAATAGGCTGTCATAATTGGCATAGTAATTAACCATTTTAATTTAACTGGGTTCTTGTGGCGCCTTCAGCTGGAACTTTTACGTCACTTAAAGCAATCATGAATGTTATAAAGCCAGCCAAACATGTGGTCTATCACTGTATAGTTGCTAACCAATTTACTATTTTCGGCACATAAATTGGCAACGTTTTAAGATAGTGGGGGTAAGTTCGAGAACCGCTTTTTCCTTGGTAAAGCGCTGCGCGGACTTAGATACTCCTCCTACTTAGACCTTTCCGGGGACTGAATGGCGCGCTGACGGTTTCCAGGAATTTCCATTCAGAGTTTCGTGGAAACTGTCAGCGCGCCATTCAGAGAATTTATTGCTGCGCAGACTCGATCGCACAAAACTCTGTCGTCTGCGCTGCGCCGCAACTCACGAGGACTAAACAGGGTGATGATGATGACTGATGATCGAAAGAAGAAAATAAATTACCTATTTCAAATTTGGAATATGCCGATATGCATTTGTTTTGTGGAATTTAAGTTTTCCGCATTTTTAGCTGTTCTATGTACTTTGGTACAAATACTAGATATCTTTGAATTTATTTCAAAATTATCATGAATGTAATAAAGTTACATAAGTACATACATACATACATATTCTCACGCCTGTATTCCCAGGAGGGGTAGGCAGAGCACATGAATTCAAAAATCCAGTGCCACGTTTAGCAAATTAAGGGTAACCAGCTTAGATACTCGTGATTCTTTACGAAATGAGCCTGAAAAGGCGAATTTCATAAAACACACTCTTATGAGTCTTATGTTAATGTTATTTTGCAGCAGCCACATAAAGACTATTATTTCATAGACCATAAATCCGTACAGCGCTGTCTTCAAGCAAGTGCACGAAATGGCCTACTAACAAATATTGAGACGAAAGCGAATCAGAAAAAGTGGTTTTTAACGAGAGCTTATCATTTACTCCGTCACGCTATACACTAACATGAATAAACATTATGATAAAATTCACCCTACTTAAAACTACATTTAGGAGATTAGGTGCAATAACGGCTAGGCTGAAGCGATTTGCAGAATTTGTGTCTTACCTGTGGAAAACGACGGTTTGACGGAACTTCCGGGCAATTTTTAAGTCGTTCTGCCTACTTAAGGTTTGTTTTGGCTTACACTTTGATTTACTACTTATCAAGTGTGAGTAGGAGTGGGTTTAGGACTGTTTGTTACAACTTAAAATCTTGCCATGTTAAATGCCGCGAATCGTATTTACATTTAGAGCAATAAAAAGTACAAATTAGAACACAGGTTTGGGGTACAGTCTGGGAAATTTGATGTTTAGCCATTACTATTTCCAGCCAGTTGCATAACATAAATGACATAAATGACGGTGTCCTACAAATTAAATGCATAGAGATGACCCATTAATTATATCTGCGGATGACAGTTAATCCTTGGCACATATTTACCTAACTAACTGTGCAATATTTAGCAAAATGCAATTCATAATTCTATGTGACACATTCTTCTTGGCAATTATGGTAAGTAAACACTTAACGTTACACAAAAAAATACAATCAAGTACAAAACGTACGGATCTCTTAAGGATAAGAGATTTCTTGCAGCCAAACGTCAAAAGATAGAGAGGAAATTTAATTGAGACATAGTCTTTCAAAAGTAACTTTATAGTTGAGCTCTCATCGGTACGGTTGTTCATATTGAACAGAGATCAACTTAAGTACTGTTATTTCATAATTCTAGTGAAGTTAATTCCCCGACCTAGGTACGCGTGGCTAGATTTTGCTTGTCACTGTCTAACTAGAGACTTCACAAAATGACGGGTAGTCTATCTTGCTCGCTAGTCGACTAGCGCATGTTGTCGCGCTAAGCCTACCTAATAGACTAAGCTGTATATAGGTAGTTACGCAATATCTTCCGTCTCTTTCCATCGACAGGCAACAGAGAGAGACGGACGACTGAGTACATACAATAAACCACATGAATGGCAAAACATACAATAGATTTCTCGAATGTAAACTCCAATAAGGAAGCGGACGGTCACGTATCTATTGTATATTGTAACCAAATTGATATATTTTATATAATGACCAGTGGAAAGTGACTACGCTGTATGAATAACAATTATATTGTATTTTTTAGTCTAAGTACTTAGTCACTGGTTAGTCATATAGGTTCGGTGAATATATTTGATAAGATTAGAAATCTACGCGCTTTATCTATCGATCGGTTTGTAAATACTTTAAGATAATGGTTCGGTTCTGATTTTTGCGAGAATCTTTTAACTGTATGTTTTTTACTGTGACAAATTGCTAGTGTCGGGCTTCCATTGTTGACCACATTCAAATTCTAATATCGAGATTTGGACGTAGTTTAAAATTCTATACAACGTAAAACAATGACAACTCCACAGGTTTCAGTTTCAAACTTTAATATCATATACAACTGCGCATCAAATTTTATTCAAACCTATCTAAGGACCATTGCTAGGAAACTGGCTTTCAAATTATAAGGACCACATCGATCCATCCGTTAGATAAGTACAATACAGACATACCTAAACATTGACGTCAAACACCCCTTTGAAACGGAGCCAAAACGCAACTCCCACAAACACCTATTGCCTTATGTTAAACTTTAATGCATTTTTTTTAATGTGATATTCTTTCAATGGTTTAGTTAGATATCTGTATCCAACCACTAATAAATTTATTTATTTCCCTGTGTCCCTGAGTGTGTTTTGTTATTTTCTAATTTGGACCTGAATCATGTTTTTTTTTCAAGCAGTGTCTTAAATAAGTATGTAGTAACTTTGTTTGTATTTCACAAAATTGAGTGTTCTACTTACATTTAAATCAAATCCACTGGTAACCCAGGAGCGCCTATGCAATATGCTCCCGACATATTTCGCCTTCCATTTGGTGAGGAACCCCTCATTCTTCCGTTTCGAACGTCGGTTCACAGAGAACCGCTCCATAGTTCACCCTCACTAAAACTTCAATGTACCACGTCCACTATTCCACTACACACACGATAGCTGCAGTCCACGGACGTGCCAAAACTAAATGCATTTCAGAAAAACAGTGCCGGAGCAGATTAAAGTTTGTTATATAAAAAACTAAAGACGCGAACCGAATTAATTGCCCCTCTGAATATATTACCAACTAAAGTTACGCATCTCGTTTTAGCAACGTTTAGAAAGTGTGTTATACCTACTTCGAAAAATTGTTGACCGTTGAAAAACGTTCCAATTTATTTTTTTAATAATTTTCCCGCGCTGGCTGCGTTCCGAATCGTAGTCAGGACTAAACTGGAGGTACTTCTGATGAATGTTATTGTCGCCGTATTCGCATTACGGTACGCTGGAACGAATACGTTCGTGATTCGAATGCTGGCCACATATTTTTTGATTGTCAGAGCCATACAACTCGGACAATGAGCACTCGATATGCACCGCGGGCGCGTCCTAAATGTTACTCTATGTTAGTAGGCAATTTTCCTAACCTAAATACTTGTACAAGGACGGCGCTATTTAGGGTGGGAACTAGTGACAATAGATAAGTAGCATTAAAGTCCGATTCAACAACAATATTTATACGAACTTCAAATTGTAAAGTAAAAGACTTAGGTGTGAATGCATCCTTTCTCACGCTTAGTAGAACTCTTTTAGATTTTGACTACTTTCGTTTAAAAGCACAATGAAATATTAATGACTAGACGTTTTGTAACTTCCGTATGGACGCCTAATTGATTTTTATAACGCCAACGTCTAACGTTCTTAAAATTACATTTAAAATACAGACAAAGGCGAAACATTATGTGCCGCAAAGAGTATTGCTACTGTGCCTACGTTTACTGTCTAATTGTCTAAATACATTACGGTTGGAAAATGTCATGTGCCCAGCCAATCAAAATCGCGTGCGACTCGACTCGCGTTTGTCACTGTTATTGCATAGGCCAGACATCCCGCCTAGCACAAGCGCACAACACAAGTAACACAACGCGGTCAACGCGATTGTCTTACCGATATAGACTATAGGTGCTTACCTTTAGGGCTTTGTAAACATTACACAAACAAGATGACACTAGTGCGGGATAGGCACCTGTCACTGACGTCTCTAGTTAGACAGTGACAGTCACCATAGCACGACAGGGCGCGAGTAGAGATACGCGCGAGATAGACCGTACCTGTCACTGTCTAACTAGAGACAGCAGAAAGTGACAGGTAGACTATCACGCGCGCGACGCGACAAGAGCGTGTTACAGTGCTAAGCCTACTGGGCCCTTTGGTCATCAGGTCATCACTGTTATGATACTTAGTAGCAGTCATGTCATAAAGAACTAGGTATAAAAGTACTTGATCCAGTTAGATTTCGCAGTTCTCCTTGAGAAGAGACAGAAAACAACCACCGGCTTAGCACACCATGGAGTGATTAGCAGAGAAAGAGATGCGCGCGAGATACGAGTAGACTATACAGGGTGGAAAGTTTCAATGGGCCCTGGAGGGGAACTACTCTAAATCTTTTAGTTAGCTCATTTTGCTGAAAGGAAACATTCCTTCATTTTTAGTAAGAAACAAAACTGCATTAAAAGATTTTTAAAATTTTGCTTGTCTCAACCGGGAATCGAACCAACTAAAAATTAAAAAAAAAAAAAATGCTTGTTTATTATACAAACTAGCTTCTGCCCGCGGCTTCACACGCGTTAAATTCGGGCTAACACAGAAGAGATTTCGGAATTATTATTAGGAAGCGCCCGCCAGAATAGCCAGCAGACATTAGATTTTTTCCTACTTTCTCGACACTTATCGTCATATTTTGGAAAATTCAAACAAAATCTATATAAATTGTGGCCTATGTGCTATTCTGATGTATAAGCTACATTACTGTAAAGTTTCATGAAAATCCATTCAGTAGTTTTTGCGTGAAGGAGTAACAAACATCCATCCATCCATCCATACTCACAAACTTTCACGTTTATAATATTAGTAAGATTGGTAGGACTAATGTTTAGGATAAAATTTGTCTAATAAACATTTGGTCTCACACTTAGATAAGTACGAGATATCCATGAAATTGAATATATTTATTACATGTTTTCTTAACAATGCCTAGTACTGCAGCGCTATTGTAAAACGCACCAAAAATCTAAATCATGCTTAATTCGACAGTTTTAGTGACAGTTCGCTTTGAAATGTATCGATTTTGAAGCGATTTTTGAAATCTACTGTCAAATTAAACACGATTTAGATTTTTGGTGCGTTAGACAATAGCGCTGCAGTACTTGGCATTGTTAAGAAAACATGTAATAAATATTCAATTTCATGGATATCTCGTACTTATCTAAGTGTGAGACCAAATGTTTATTAGACAAATTTTATCCTAAACATTAGTCGTACCAATTTGTATAATAAACCAGCAATTTTTTTTTAAATTTTTAGTTGGTTCGATTCCCGGTTGAGACAAGCAAAATTTAAAAAATCTTTTAATGCAGTTTTGTTTCTTTTTATAAATAAAGGAATATTTCCTTTCAGCAAAATGAGCTAACTAAAAGATTTAGAGTAGTTCCCCTCCAGGGCCCATTGAAACTTTCCACCCTGTATTTGTAGGCTTAGCACTGTACTGTAACACGCTCTTGTCGCGTCGCGCACGTGATAGTCTACCTGTCACTTTCTGATGTCTCTAGTTAGACAGTGACAGGTACGGTCTATCTCGCGCGTATCTCTACTCGCGCCCTGTCGCGCTATGGTGACAAGGCCCCATAATTCATGCCGCGCTTGCCTAATCTCAAAAACACGTAACACCGATCCAATGATCTCAATCGTAAAAGGCCCTGCAATGTTCATAATATACCTACCTACTCTTTTATTAATATTAATTTCTTCCAATAAAAATCTAGATACAACGCATCCATCAATTTTTTATGACCATCGTGAATATTTAACGCCAATTACAAAGTGTGTTATTTCCTCCTCAACTAATGAACGAGTTCAGTCATTTCGTCATATTCGGACGCGTATATGATTAGCCCGAATTCTCGATTGGATCCGGTGTTTAGAAGTAAGTAATGGTGGTTGCCGGCAGATATTTTATCTTTGGGTGTTGTGCGGCCTTCGGTGATATTTTCACTTTAGTTGCCTGTGGGCGGACAAAGGCTTTTTTCTGTAATTAAAATAACTTAAGAGCACGTGGCAAAACCAGAACCAAGATATATATAGTTAGATAGTAAGATATAGTAACTTACAGGTGTAAAGGCGGCCTAACATTCCCTGAAACCTGGCCGACAGTAACACGCAGCCTAAACCAGATGACGTATGACGTAGCCAAATTATTTAAAAAAAAAAGAAAACATTTTATTTCAACCATAAAATTTAAAATCTCCGAGTTAGTGAGTTCCACGTATTTGGGTAAAATGTAAGTAATAATAATGAGAAAATGGAGCACAGAACTACACTACGTATGTATGTATGGGCCTCACGATCAGTACGATCACCTCATACCCCACTTGCGCAATCTCGCTGTAATATCGTATTTTACAAACGTATTACTGTTGGAAAGTCTGCCATCTGAATTCGATATGTGTTTGTATGTTAATTCGATTGCATTTATACAGTAAAACTTACCAACCCAGAGCTTGTAATAATACTTAATACTGTAAAATTTTAAAATCCTGTTAAAATTTAGGGTAGTGGAACCAAAAGTTGAACGATTAAGCGACTACCACTCTTTGAACTTTTTTTTCGCAGTGTTGTAAGTCATGTACGACAGTGATTTTTTTTTTGCAACATTAAACACATAGTCGACTTTGCATTTCACTACTTAAAATCTATGTATTACACGCAAACAAACAAATAAAAAATATTTTTGCGCAACTTAGGCAAAATGCCCTAAAGTTGAACGACGTGCCCTATTTATGAACGAATTGACCCAAAAGATGAACTAGTATATTGATAGTAAAGTAATAGGAAATATGAAAGTATATGAAGCGTTTCGTGTGCTCAGCCATCTCCATTTAAGAATACAGGTGTTATGTATGTAATAGGATGTATGTATGTTAAATGTTTTAACTTATTTTCAAAAATAATTATTGGAATATTACCTTGATAAAAATGTTCATATGGATACCCTGCCCCAAACGTGAACGACAAAATTTTAGTAGTTCAAGTTATGGCAAAGAAATCTATAAGATAAACCAATTTAATTAGTTCAATGTTCATCTACTGAAATAGAAACCAAAAGTTGAACTAGTAAAATTACTAGTTCAACTTTTGGGCGTGAAATAATAGTTGAACAGTCGCGATTCCCATACAGCAAAAATATCGAATTTCTTTGCCATAACATCAAAATACTTTGTTCAACTTTTGGTTAAAAAATCTACGACAATTATACAATTAATTTGAGCCATAATCGGCGAGTCTATCTTTTACGTGTGATTTTATAAACGCATTTGTAAAAATACCACTTTGCCCGATAGTTGAACGCCGTTCAAGTATTAGCTCATACCTCTGATTTTGGAACCATTACTTGAACAGCAAATTACTCGTTAATTAATACAAAAAAACATTTTGTTTATTTACAATAATATTAAAGATATAGTCGAGAATACATACCAAGCATAAAAATGTTAATCAATGCATTATTCAATTTGATATGCAATTAAAAGCTTAAAATGTGAGGCTCTTTTTTTAATAAGGATTCTATACAACTGGAACTTTTGACCGGAATCCGAGACGCGAAGATCGCTCACGTTCACGTCCGTGATGTAACTTTTCTTGAATTATGCTTTTCACCTCGGCAAAGTGTTGCTGCATTATGAAAAAATATTTTTTGGCGTATAAAATGTGCCACTATTTAATTAAGGCCAAACGTTCAACTTCTGGGGGGTGTTCATCTTTTGGTTCCACTACCCTATAGTGAAGCCATAAATGGAATCTATTTTGACGGGTTCTAATGCTGTAGTGGTCAATTGACCACTTCGTTCGAGGTGGATTATGTAGTTCTTATTTATTATTATTTAAAACTTCTACTGGGTAAGTTCATTTAGTATAATTATATAATTACGCGGCTTTCTCAAATTGGCGGTAAAACTAAAAACTGCTACAGTGGCGTATTTCATATATTTTAAACAAAACCCGCTTGTGTTAAAAGCAAAAGAGGTCAAAAATTTTGTTTACGCAATTTAGTTTTCAGAACTTGATTTAAAGTACCATATAATTGCAAAAATTTTGATATCACTAATTTTGTTCTTAAATTTTTAGTAATTACAATTTTAAAAGTAAACAGAAACGTCGTATTATTTATTGTCCGGTTGTCTCATTGAAAAAAGTGCCTCAGTCTAAAATGTCAAAAAAACAATTTGACAGCGATGGTTTTCAAATAATTCCATCTAAACGCAATTCTAAATATAAACAAACAAAAATACCACCTAAAGATTCCAAATTTGCTGAACAAGACACGTTGATAGATGTTGAGAAGACCATAAAGTAATAACTTGAAGCAATGAAAATATTTTGAGGTTACTTTTCCATGTTCACGCTCATAACATCTTTATTTTGTATTTCAGACGAATCATCTCTGCAACGGACGATTTGAGAGCCTCTAATTATCTAGAACACTTTATAAAATCAGTAAGTACAGTGTTAAGTAGCAGAAAACTCAAAGAAATTGTATGTTTTGGGCTTGGACACATTGGAGAGTGTAACATCTCGAAATATCAACTCGCGTTGTTATTGTGCTTAAGAGACTCATTTGACTGTCATAAAATCCTGGTACACGATCCTGTGTTTTATAAAACTGAGTGTTCCATATTGAATCAGCTAGGCCTTGATGTGATACCAGAAAATAATGAAGGTGGTTATGTAATCTCAAAAGAAGATGTTACTTTATTTTACTTTCCTCACTGCCCAAAACAACTGACTAATAACTTTCTTTGGAGTAACTGGAACACAGATTTAGAGCGCTGCATCCTTATTTGCAACAGTTTTACTTCTCTGTTCGAAAACCATCCTGATAGAATTTTAAAAGAATCGGTCCCATACATTTGTAAAATAAACCCATACATATCAGAAGTAACTTTAGAAAACAACTTTGTCTACACAGACATTTTTAATGATACATCTGTTCATCATTTTCCGAAACAAAACTTTGATAATATAGACCCAGAATTTTGGACAAAAGGTGACAAGCCAACTTATGAAGATATTGAAGAATTCATAACTGCTCTCACATTAGAAAAGCTAAACATTTGATTTGTTTGAAGGTGTGACCATGGCATCTATAACGTCCAAGCCAGTTCTTGTAACTCTACGACAGTTATTATCCGAAATACGAAAGCAAAGCTCTACCACCAAACTAGCAGAAAACCAAATGGCTCGATTCATTTTGGGCCAGTACCGTAAATACCAGACAACAGACCAGCAATTGTGCAAAGCGATTGATGAAATGCACTTCCGAGCTAAGAGTTACTATGATTATTTGCATCAATCCAGAAGATTCAAGGAAATTAATGTGGAATTTAAGGGAAAGGGTGAACGGAGTGTCGAGGAGACAGCTCGTATGGTAGGCTTCAAGATGCCTCATGACCCAAAACCTTAATTGAAGATTTGTATTTGAAAACCATAGCTTCGTTGGTATCATAGTATGCCTTTAAAGTATAATGTAAATAAATTATTGTTTTAGTTACCATAACTTGTATTTTATTGTACTGCCCAGACTAACTTTTTAACTTTTTTTTTTGCTAAAAATATCTGCACTCACATTTTACATGCATACACCTCACTTGTATTCTCAAATAAGATATGCACTGCCTATCTTATTCTAGGACATTTTTTAGGCTTTTAGTTAGATAAAAGCTTTTTTGTAGAGGTTATTATTTCTTAACCTGGTAACACATATGACATAATTGACTTGTCACATAAAATAATAATTTTTGTTTTGTTTACACCTACAGAAACAACATGTATTGTTTTATTTTTTGTCAATATCCTTGTCTTTTGACTAAGGCTTCTTTTATGGTTTTCCTTCTATTTCATCTTTAGCAATGAGTAACCATTCCGGACTATATTTTCACATGTCAGGCATGTTTCAATCAAACACAAATTAGGTAACAACTTTATTATTAAAGTAATCAATACTTATAAAATGAAATGCGCTATAAAATTTAATTTATAGGAATCCCAAATGGCAGAAGTGTTCCAAAAAAATCTATGAAACAGAGTTTTTTTTTTAGAACTCTAGGCACAATGATGCAAAGATTGTAGATAGTTTTTAATCTCAAAGTATTTCATAGTTGTTGTTACAAATCCCCAAGTGAGGAGAGTTTATTGTGTGTATTCCTTCTCAATGAGCTTGGCAATGGTCTGCAGCTGCATATTGCTGGTGCCTTCGTATATGGTTCCGATCTTGGCGTCCCTGAAGAACTTTTCCTGTGGGAAGTCGCGGGTGAAGCCGACTCCTCCCATGAAGTCTATGCACTTGGAGGTCAGGGTTTGAGCGATTTCTGGAGACAAGATTTTGTGGTTAGTTTTTTGCTGTAGAAACATTTCAATACGCTGGCAACTTCGGACTATAGTGGGCAAGACGCAAGACAACTTATAAGTGTAGATAAAATATCCTTAGCATGAGTTCTTGCTTGTTAGGCCTTCCGCACTTGGAGCTACTAAAAAACCGCTCATACACTTACATTGAAGTTCGTATACGAAGCGACTATCACCAACTAGTTACTAAACTGATCACGAAAGACGTGGTGTGCCGGTCGCATCGCCACTGGTAAGGTAACCCGAGTTTCCGATTGTGTTGCCGTTTTAGCTATTTTGTCTCTAGAAGTGATCTAGAAGTTATGTAACTGTTGATTAAATAATTTTAGGGATATTTTTTTTTTCTTTTAGTATCAAATTTTTTTTGAGCAAAAGTCGTAACTTCTAGCAAAAAAGTTGTTAAATTGGCAACACTCTCTGTAACTGAGTTCCGATTCGTTGCGTTTGAGTAACATCGTGTGCGAGAGCGAGGTACTTAGTTACCAACTGTTTTTTTTATCGTTATTATTAAACAGTTCCGTCACTTTTGAGTATGTGAGAAAGGCCTAACGATGCGGGCCAATGTGACATGCGCCTACTTGTTAGCAAATAAATCTATACCTGAGGCGTAATATTTGGCCATGGCGGCTTCCTTGACGAAAGGAAGATCATTCTCCTTGAGCCGGGCTGCGTTGTAGGTCAGGAGACGCGCCGCCTCCAGCTGCGTCTGCAGATGCGCGATTTGGTAGCTGATACCCTGTGGAAGGAAATAGGTATCTGTCAGGGATGTTGTGGGTGAATATTCTTTGATATACACAGATGTGAATAATACAGAGACTGAGATCCGCGGATCCATCCGTTAGAGATTAAAAAACTATGTGTGGGAAGGACTATAATAGAGATCTCTCTCCAGGCAGATGTTATGCCTAGGGAAGTTGGGACTGAAGTTCTCTGAGAGAAAGTTGGAAGTTGTACCTATCCGATCATCGAAACTTCGTTAGAGGGATGTAGAACATTTTGACAGTTGATGACGTTTTTAGAAGAAGTTCTACTACTGGACGAGGGTCGCTACGAAATTGTACATTATGTAATTTTTTGAGTTTCATGCCTATAAAATAAAAAGGAACTTTTATGAGATCTTACTCAAAGCTGAGTTGAAAGTTCATTCTGCACCACTAAATATATAGGTAAAATCACTAACTTGCAAGAGGCGAGGACCGCAAAGTCTGTAGGTACGGATTTTATAAAAAATCGCATCACCATAAACTCCCCATGCATTAATTTCGGAGCTTGAATTACATATTACATGCGGACCTAGTATTTAACACATTCGATGGACCAAAAAACATGACTGGATGGAACGGAAAATTGAGGTATGTTTTAGGTTTGACTAGGTATACCAATCCACTCTACTCAAAACTCAAAGCTCTTTCTCCCTTTGAAGGTGCTCGACTTCATAATACTGTGGTCGCACTCCCATCCTCACCTGGTAAGCATAGATCTTGTTTCCGAACTGCTTCCTCTCCAACGTGTAAGGGATGGTCGCGTCCATACAACCCTGACAGAGACCGATCATCTGCGAGGCGATGCCGATACGACCCTCGTTCAGGAAGCCCGCAGCGTATTTGTAACTGGAAGTGAAGACATAGTTTATAGTTAAAAGAATATCGTGTGGTGTCAGCTTTTTAATTAGTTCTCTTCATTTACTCCACAGGTTTCGTATGAGGCGACTAAAGAAGGTAAGGTGTGCTGTAGGCGACAGGATACCAACGTTTCACCGTTTTACCTCACTTAAAAGGTCACCGTTCCTCTTTTCTTTTAGTGGAAGGAGGTGGCACCAGGGTCGCTATCTGAATCATCATCATTCAGTCTACGTATACCTCCCATTGCAGGGCACAGGTCCTCAGTGCAAGATGGCTGAGACTAAAAGTTACTCAGCAGGTCCATAAGGCACATGACATTAACAGCTTCTCAGTTATTAGATAAGTTTTCATGTTATGGCACTAGGCGCTCATAGATTCTGAAGAGCTTAAGCGTGCGATTTCAATCCACGACGCTCGCTTAAGAGGCCGCTTTGGCCAACTAGGGCAAAAGCTGCAATGGCATCTTCATCTTCATCTCCAACTTACCCATGCCCATATTCACCCAAGATGTTGCTCTCAGGTACGCGCACGTTGTCGAAGTGAACCATGCAGGTCCCTGATGCTCTGATGCCCAGTTTGTTCTCAGGCTTAGCCACCGTCAGTCCTGGGGCCTCCCGTTCTACTATGAAGCAGGTGATGCCTTTGTAACCCTGGGGAAAATATGCATTGCTGATGATATATCGTTGGGAAAATGACCGTTGATTTTTATGGTAGAACCATTATATAAGATCCTGGTGGTAACTCTGCACCATTAGCATAGAATAAGTTATATAGTATCTATGTACTACATACTGAAGGTCCACTCCTGAACATGTTTCAGGCGTAAAAATATGGCAGT
Organism: Adoxophyes honmai; assembly: GCA_005406045.1. Lineage (NCBI taxonomy): Eukaryota > Metazoa > Arthropoda > Insecta > Lepidoptera > Tortricidae > Adoxophyes > Adoxophyes honmai. The sequence continues at coordinate 107,129 of BHDV01009278.1, read as the reverse complement.
CTCTATCGTTACATGCTTGCCGTAGACCTTTTACAAAGTCTCGCCGGCGGAGCGAATCTAAACTGCGAACCAAGAAAGAACTTAGTTTACTTATAGTCACGAGTCAGACAGAACCTTGACATTCCGTGTTCTACATGCGTAATAAGTATGTGGTCTGTTCTAACTGTACGCCATTACAAGTCAAAGGGAGCCCAGGTAATTTCATAGCATCAATAAAAGTAGGTACTTAATACTTAGTTCTGCAGATTCTTGTATAATCTGACTAAAGATGAGAGAACAATTTAGTCAGCGTAAGTACTTCGGTAGGAAGTTGACTGGTGACTTTCATGTATTTTCAATGTTGGTAATCAACTTGCATGTAGCATTATATTATGACGAAGTTAATGACTTTGTTATCATCCCGAAGTTACGTTTTAAACAAGTTAAATACTGATAATATAATCTGTACACCCAGTGACCGAGTCAACATATGCTTGGCATGTTTAGAATTACTGATGTAACATTTTAACAGTATTTGTGAAGAAAAACATCAGAATAAGTATCATTTGGGTACTAACCTTAGAAGGATCAGCGTTAGCCATGACAAGGAAGACACCAGCGATGTCGGAGTTGGAGATCCACATCTTGGAGCCGTTGATGACGTAGTGGTCACCGTCCTTCTTGGCTACAGTCTTGAGGGCGAAGGCATCAGAGCCTGAAGTTGGCTCCGTAAGACAGAAGCTGCCAGCCTGTGGAAACAATTAAGATTCTTCTAGCTACTTTGTCTTTGCATTTCTAAGCTGGATTGGTCTGATGATAGAAACTGTACTGCCACTGTCAAACGGTCATGAAATGTAATCCTTTTTAAAAGGTGCTAGAAAATTAGATGGTATGTAATGAAGTTACATGAGAATCAGTAAAGAGCATTAACTATTTAAATACCCAAACTATTCTATAGTAATGGTAACATTATTTATGTTTTAACTTCTAAACTTCTTCTGCAACGTAAAGTCGGTAGACGTAAATTGTTATGGTTTTAGAATATCAGGAAGTGGAGAGATATCAAAACTATGGAGGAGTTGTTCGAACTCGTTATTGACAGGGTACAATTTTTGGAACTGACTGCCAACTTCAATGATGAAATGGCACTATACCTACATCAAATGGCAATATACGCATCTGATATATTCAGTGTTTATGGTCAGTTTTAATACACCCGTAGCTTTTGATTTTCTGCTAATTTCAGAACATCGTCACAACTTAATCTTTGCTTTACTTTGGGCTATGGAGAGGTGACACATGCATGTAAGAGGAGTGAGACGTTAGGAATAAACATGTAGGAAAGACTCCCATAGAGAAATCTCTCTCCAGAAAGATGTTTAGCCTGAGGACCGAAGTCCACTGAGAGAAAGTTGGAAGTTGTATTTATTCAACCGACCTTCGAAACTTCGTTAGCGCGATGTAGAAAATTTTGACAGTTTATGACGTTTTTGGAAGAAGTTCTACTACTGGACTATAGGTGGCGCTACAATCTCAAGAACTCACGTATTCAGTGCAGAGCTTGGTGAGGTACTTTTGTTTCTGCTCTTCAGTGCCGATCTTCATGAACAGCGAGTTGACCAGGGTGTTGTGGATGTCGACCAGTGCGGCCACGGCTGGGTCCACCCGGGACAGCTCCTCGACCACCAACATCATGGTGAGGAAGCCGCAACCAGAACCGCTGTACTTTTCAGGAGTTTCGATCCCCATCAGCTGAAATTGGAAATTGGAGTGAAGACCATTGGAAAATCATTTATTAAACACAATGTGTTATACCGATATCAATTCAAAGAAGTTGGCAACTTGTGTAAACAGATCATCTACGTAAAGTGCCTAGCTAATCAAATTTGAGTAGGTACCTGGTAGTATTCTCTGACTATCGATATATGTTTCGTCTGTTTGAGAGCTGAGTTCCTTTAGATCGTTTATTCTCTTACGTTGTTATCTTGCTTCAAATTCAAAAGTCGAGAAATATTGGTAAATCCGATGCCTCTAGTTCTATTAGTAGTCTAATGGAATTGTTGACACAAGACAAGTCTTGATCATGTTGACATCATCACTTAAGTACCTATTACTTAATACAATGTTTTTCATCGTAAACGTTTTTCTTTCATTCGCATTCATAATAACCACCATTCAGCGTATTTGCGTATTATGGTCTAATTATCTTAAAGTAACCTTTACTTGCCCCACTGCCTTATAAGTATCTAGATTTATACTTTAGACTTTTAGGTACTTAAAAGATGGTAAACAATCTTGACATGTCTTTTTATTTAAATACACAGTCTAAAAATGAAAATCGTTACACTATACAATTCAATTATGAAAGTAAATGATTTTTCCATACCTAAATTGTAAAATGTAAAGATTTTGATTTATAAAGTGTATGTTTAAATAAAAAGACACGTCAAGATTATTTTACCATATTTTAAGTACCTAAAGGTCTCTAGTATAGGCATCGATATTTAAGGTAATGCTGCAAATACCTAACCTTTATAAAAAAAGTCGTCATTTCAGTGACTTTGTTAGTCTCGTAACTCTCGTATCATAATTTCTGCGTAAAAATCAGCATTTGTCGTTAGGTTAGAAATAATTCTATACAAATCCACTTACCCCATTGTCAAATAACAGTTGCTTGACGCCATCGTCGATCTTATGCTCGTCCTCCATTTTCTTGACTAGCGGCGCTATTTGTTCAGTTGCTAACTTTCTGACTGTAAAAACAAAGAAACACGTTATTTCTCTTATCGAATCGTAATGTGACTTAAGGTCATGGCCCAAAAAAAAATGTAGTTTTACACGTGAAAATTACGTAAAAATTTGAGCAAGTTAGTGAATGGAGTAAGAAAAATCCATAAAACATATCTGCAATTTTATTGTCAATACGAACTCTTAATAATCTTTGCCGAGTGCACATGAGGCCCTTAACAGATAATGTTGGTGATGTCGACCTAAATCCGGCTTCAAAGGACCAAATGTGCATGGTCCTTCAAACCAGATTTTCAATTCCATTACAAAAAAAACCTTTGCTCTAAAACGTTATGCAACATTTGTTTTATCTTTCGTAGGTCATTATCAATTGTATTCGTGTCGTATCATCTGAGTATGACGTTAATATACCTACGCTTATAACTTATAATATAAACTATTTATCGGAAATATTGTTTCTGAAAATCATTAAAGTTGATACTTTTCTCGAAATATAGACTCTTATTGAACACTACGCATTCGTATATATTTTTATAAACAAGACTATCTATCTACCTACATAAGGATGGCGTTGGCAATACAAAGCAAACATTAATTTGATGTTTTTCAAATGTTGAAGTCGGTGCGTAGATTAATTTGCAGATAAGACCGTTTTATATATTATAAATACCTTCGGTTTATTATTCTTTTTTTTGTAAGCACTTAATCAATGAACGTGATTGATGTTTTAGATAAATGTTACTTTGGGTCTGATATCTATCTATTTTATTTATCTATCTACTGTTACGTAGCTATTGTAAAGTGAAGTTTGAAAATTATCATCAGTTTGATTTATAACGAGTTTAATTTTTATAGGTACCTAGATGACTTTTATATCAAGACTAAATTATGTTCCCGTTTAGTTAAATTTGTCTTAAATACATTTAACTTACTAAGGTAGTTTTGTCGAGTATACATTAGTTTGGGTAACGCAACACTACTTAAAATATTTTTAGAACTGTTTACTTAGAGATAATATTTGTTATTCCACGTATTGTTACCAAGAACGACAACGTCGAGGTAAATGACAATTCGGTTTTTATACATAAACATTTTAACAACGACCATAAGTTGTTATAAATTTATTAATAAACCTGCCTACTGTAGTTTGGGCGTTGCAGTCGAGCCTACCGAGTAGTCATTTATACGACTGGGTCTATACCCAGTATATATAGATATATCTATATAGATAGCTACATTATTACGCAAAACAGTAGTTCTTAAACACACATACAAATGTTCGTTTGCTTCGTATTTTAAAAGCGAGTGACGTTATTCTTTCTCGCAATGGCGCTAATGAAGTTTCTAAACTTCTTTTATTCTCTCAACCTCGATAACTTCATTACTACTCTGTGACTTCATTGGGCAAAGGGCTTCTAAACTTCCTTTAAAACCTCGATTACTTCATTATTACTTACTCTGTGACTTCCCTGGGCATAGAATTTTTAAACTTCTTTTGTTCTCTGAACCTCGATAACTTCATTATTACTCTGTGAATAGAGAGCAATAGAGTTTCTAAACTTTTTTTGTTCTCTGAACCTCGATAACTTCATCATTACTCTGTGACTTCCATGAGCAATATGGGCATAGAATTTCCTTATAGAGAAAAGAGACTGAGACTTGGTTAGCTACTTCAAGTTTGCTCAAACCTATTGTCTTGACAACATAATCATCGAGGGCCTGTCACACATAAGTAAGAACATTACGCGCTATCTCTTTGTTGAGCACCGTACCTATAATTTGATAAGTCACTTAAAAATGTCACAAACACACCGGCGAATTTGTTGATAACGGCTCTTTATCAAAAGGTGATACTGATAAAGCCCAGTTGGCAAAAATATGTACACTCTCAAGTGGTTGGTTACTCGTATTTCTCCTCAGTGTAAAGGTCAATCTGAGATCTCTGTAAAATGGCTCAAATAGCGCGGGAGAAAGAGACACCAAGTTTATGTCCCGTGATTACCGATAACATGTAAAGACCAACATAAGGATTCAGGTTCTTGAGTTAGTTTTGACGCATGTGTAACGTCTGACGCACACGAAGAACAACGTGGTTGCTCCTGGAGGTTGCTAGCATCGCGAGAGTCTTCTAGAGTTCCTTCAAGAGATTGGGTGCCGACCCCTCTACATAAAAAAGGCGCAACTAAGACGTCGAACAATCGTCATCGTCTTAATGTTAACATCAGTTTACTTAGTTCAACTTAGTTCAAACCCATTTTGTGCAAGTCTTTCTAATGTTTATAATTATTATGATGTTTAAAACCAACTATCACTACCTACACATTAAGGCTTGACCTTGTGTTGTCCCAATATTTATTCTGATAAACCTGTTTCCTTCGTTAGTTCCTTCCAAGTTGGCATTAGGTAAAGATTGCCTACAGTTTATTTCAGGTTCCCTATTCGTCAACCATTCCCAAATCTTCCTCACTGACTTTGTTTTTCAATCATTGTAGGTACTTTACTCATTTCAAACCGTACTTACGTCCCTCTACATACTCGTGCCAAGTGTCATTGATACATACAATGATTTCCAATTAACTGGTGGCTCAATTGACAGCCAGTTATGAATGGCAAATGGTATTCACTGGCTGCGTGACCAAAGTAACCAGAAACATTCGAAATTCAATGCTCTTGGTATAAGGTCGAGTTTCAATGGATCCCCAGACAATAGTTAGACCCTTTTAAAACGCGATGAGTTTTGTATGCGAATGCCTTTTCAAGCGACGTGCTAAAACTACTAAATCAAGTAAGTACTTATTGTCAAGTTTTTCATGAAAAACTTAAGTGGTAGACTTTTGACTATAGGTACCATCATATTATCTTTATGTCCTAAAGTAGTTTATAGTCCTTCAGCTTGCCGTATAAAGTCAGCTAGCTATACTCAGGCTTCCAGAATTCCAAACGATATTTCCTTTCACCGAAACTTCATGGTTTGAGCTGGGATTCGAGTATGAACATACGAGGCTAGGAGAGGACATTGATCGAACGACAGAGCTAAATCGTACTTCTTGCTTAGTAAAGATTTCTCATGGCTCATGGCCTTACCCTGAAGTCTGACCAATGTACATTTTACTGAGTGGCCATAAAGTGAACATCTTGGATATTCTGTTGGTGACGTACTGAACTGACTATACGAGGGTCAAACTGAAAGTTTCGGGAATAGAAAAAAATATGCAGTTAAAATGATCAAAAGTAATTTTATTGCTTTTAAAAGTATTCTCCCTTATATTAAATGTACTTTTCCATACGTTCAAACCAGTTTTTGAAGCACTCATTGAACACTGAAGGGGGGGTCGACAAAATGGCCGTTTTGTACGCCTCCACGGCATCTTCTCGCGTCTGGAACTGCTTACCACGTAACTTATCTTTGATTCTGGGGAATGTGAAAAAGTCATTGGGGCTTAAGTCAGGGCTGTATGGAGGATGGTCCGGTAATTCGACTTTTTCACCGTCTAGATAGTCTTTAGTTAACCGAGCCGTATGGGAGCTGGCATTGTCATGGTGAAGGATGATGCGACGATTGAGGTTTTTTGTTCTCAGTTCACCAAACACACTCGGCAAACAAATGGTTGCATACCAATTGGCATTGACTGTTCTACGATCATCAAGAGGAATTGTAGCCACGTGACCCGATTTGGAGACAAAAGTAGCCATCATCTTTTTGGCCGTGCTGCGAGAGCGAACCACTTTTGTCGGCTTAATCTCGCCTTCATAGACCCATACTCGAGATTGGTTTTTAGTTTCAGGCTTATATGCGTATATCCATGACTCATCACCCAATACAATACTAAAAACTGCATTTGAGCTTCCTCTGTTGATTTTATTTAAAGTTTTGGAGCACTAATCGACACGAGTCGTTTTTTGTTTGTCGAACAACAGGTGAGGTATCCACCTGGAAAACAATTTTCGCACGCCTAACTCTTGCTGTGGAATAATTTGTATTTGACTCATTCCAATGCCCAGACACTCCTGAATTTCTCGATATGTCACATGTCGGTCTTCCATAATCAGTTTACGCACAACATCGATGTTTTCTTGGGTGACTGCCGATTTTGGTCGACCTTCACGCACATTGTCCATGAGGGAAACACGGCCACGTTGAAATTCCGAAAACCACCTGTATATTGTAGTCATCGAAGGTGCTTCATTATTAAAAGCAGCAATCATCCGGTCTCCACATTATTTTTGTGTTAATCCACTTTCAAAGTCGCAGTAAATCATAGGTCTTAAATTTTCACGAGACAATTCCATGTTGAGCAGCGACTCATCAAGTTCAAAAAACAATTGAAACCGAACCATTGTTTTTTTTTTTCTATGTGGCCAGTGTTTTAAGATAAAGAAACTTTGACAATTGTAAAAAGGTATAATACGTGATAAAAAATAGAATTTAAATATTAGTTTCCCGAAATTTTCAGTGCAGCCCTCGTACTCACTTGTTTCTTTCATGGCCAGCTCATCGTCCGTTAGCACAGAGAGGGGGCGCTGCGGTGCCGCATCTGAGAAGGTTCTTTGAGTCTTCACACCAGCAGCAACTGGAGCCCGCCATTGCTCTAGGATCTGTAACAGATTGAAGACTCAACTCCAGTAAAGTACTGACGTGAAGTCGCGAAGTCCGGGTCCTAGGGTCTAGATTGCTGGCTGTCAAATTCCTATTGTTCTTAATTGTTTTCCCCCATTAGGGTGCCTTGGTTACTGCATCTCCATAAACTTCTATTAGGTATATGGCATTCTGAGGCGGCACTAAGGTACATTATTCGGCGACCAAGATTTTAAGCGATGCGCGGACTTACTCCTACAACTTAAAATCTTGCTAATTTCAAAGCCTACTTAGTAAGAATAGTGTACTTACTGCCGTGAAAGGTAGTTCCACAAAATTTTGATTTTGATACGTGCAATTTTGGATATTTAGCCGGTCTAGGAGTTAGAAGTGGACAAGAAAGGCAGCAAATGCATGGGGACGTGCATAATCTCAAACATTAATTAATGTGTGACCTCTTTGGTATTTGTATCTATGCAGTTTCATGGACTCTTGAGAGTTTAGAGAAATCTGTCGGTGTCGTTGAGTGGAGCAAAAACCAAAATATTCAGCACACGCCTTAGATTTTTTTTAATGGGATTAATCATGTTATACACAGTCCTGTGTTTATACAGATAAAATACTGAACAGTGAATTATGATAAATATACATATATTATAATAGGTAGGTAACTAGATTAGACGCGTAGTTGCAATTACCCTTCCTTCTGGGTAATTTTTGTACCTTTACTACAGAAGCTAAAGAGATCTACGGTAGGTACACACATCAAAGAGCTCCAAAAATATTTTAGAATTTTTAGACAATTATAAAACAAATTAATATTTGTGTAAACTTAAGCTGTTTAGCTTAGATCAGAGGCTCCCAAACTTTCACAGATCAACTTCTTTAAAAAAAAACTTCCGATGGACCCCTGCCAAAACAAATTCCTTTCTAGTACTTATGTAAGTCAAGGAGGAAATAAAGGCTTATTATTATTATTACTTAAGTAAACCTATTCCTTTCATACCATTGAAGACTCCGTGAAGTCCTCCAATGGCCCACGTGGACCACTTTGGAAGCCACTGTCTTACATCAAAGACTTACTGTACCTACACGAATACGTAAGCATGTTCATTACTTATCCTTTCAAAAACTTAAACCTAAATTCCACACCGCGCGCACTTTTAAACATCGAACACGAAACCACAACTTTTTTTCACCTGCCAGGTTCAAAGTTTAAACTCAAAGTTTAATTATAAATAGGTAGCTAACCTTAGTAGCAACAATGCGACGCAATGGCACCATGGTATTGTTTTATTTAATTTCTATTTGCACGCTCTCGGCTCCGTGCCGGCTGTAAGACTGGTTTCCTGCGTCAACTAAGGCTGGTTTTAATGTTATCTCACTCGCGCCAGATAACGAGTTTCGTTCAATTGCTGTTTATTTGAGACTTATTAAATTGATATTGGATTGTTGCCAGCCAGTGCCGGTTTAAAATTAGAATTTTCGAAAAAGTAAGTTTGTTGAAAATTGTGTTAATAACGTGCTTGATTAAGTGAAACTGGGATTTTAAGTGCCCAACCACATTTTTGCAATGAATTTTAAATGCTTAAGTATTTAGATTTTTTTTAATTACCTAAGTAGCTACTTAACTTAACTGATTAAGAACTAGCTTTCCTTTTGGAAGAAGTATACTTACCTATCAAAAATAAATATCACGAATACTAAGTTTTTTATCCACATACGATCAGGATCACGTACATTTCTGAGTGCTTTTGATATGCCAACAGCCCCCGTCATCTAATATGGAAAGATTTTAGGTCCTACCAAGTAGTGATGTGCAAGTAGTGGAAAGCGAACGTTCCCCCATTACTTATAAACATGGCCACGAAGCGTGACATAGTCATAGTTTTGTCTATGTAGCGTTTTTTGTGCTCTGCCTACCCCATCTGGGAATACAGGCGCGATTTATGTACGTGTGTAGGTATTTATTGAAACTTCAGTACCAAAATTTTAATATTTTTAGGTTTAGGGGCGTTTTACGCAGTTTCGTTACTTTTCAAGTCCCGTCTCACCCTCTTCCACCGACCAAACGCCGTATTGTCTAGGTACCTACCATATTTTTATCATACCATGACCTTGATGAGAAACAAATGTAGATAGCATACGTAATCGTACAGTCGTATTCGGCTGTATCGTAACCTTTGCCAAGCCTCCTTGACAGAGTAGGTATAGTAGTTGTCATTGGGTCATTGCATTGCCTACACTGTTGTCATTGCATAAGGGTAAAATAAAATAGGTAGAATAGAAGGAATAAAATGTTGACTTAGGATTAGGATAAGTGACTCTTAGCCGTTTTTTCATACTAAACGCGAGTAAAAAGTGTAATTTTTAATAAGTAAATTTTATTCTCGTTTGGTTGAATACGTGAGATCCTATCCGATAACATTTTGCTCAGGATAAAAAAACAGGCGCTGACAGATAACTTTTCGTAACTTATCACTCTGCTTATCACTCTTATACGTTTAGTTTAGTTTATGCACGTAATTTAACTACACCAGAACCATGATAGACATCCATCAGATTAAGAATTAGATACTGAGATTAGATATTACTTATTGGCAAAAATTAATAAAAACTCAACATTTACCATTTCTAATTAAATTTTTGTCATAGTGCAAGAACGAAACGCATTATTTCTTGACATCCGGAACAGTCTTTAGGTTGGCAGTTCTGAATTCTAGAAACTTACAGAAATTACGATAGTGTTGCCTGAGTAGCTTTTCCCAAAAATTCAAGTAATTTCACCCGTCCTGGCTAAAATGTACTTTCACCTTGAATATGTTTACTTTACTTTGCGTTTGTTTATAACGTGTTCGGTGTATGTAATTTAAATAGTAAATCTTCTGGTAAGTGACAGAGTAATGCGGATGTTAAAGCTGTGTTTCGTTATACTGTGACATTGATTTACTTTCTACGTCCAACATTGCAGATGGTAGATGGGGTCGAAAAGTGCTTGAGTGGATACCACGGACCAACAAATGCAGCGTAGGACGTTCACCTGTAAGATGGGCAGACGACCTAATAAAGGTCGCCAAAAAACGCTAGATGAAGGTGCTTATGGAAGTTTAAAGGAGAGGCCGATGTTCAGCAGTGGACGTCTTATGGCTAAAATGATGATGATAATGACGATACATTCAAATGTAAATTTAAAAATAGTTGGAATGTTGTGAAGAGTATAAATCAGTGATGTAACGAATGTGTGTTTTTGAACATTCGCGAATGCGAATGCGAATGCGAATGTCTGATATCGACATTCGCGAATGCGAATATTCAGTTTGTGTTCAAATTTGGCGCCATTTGTATGGTTTGGTAGCAGTCTGAAGGTACGTTCCGTTCTAGGCGCATTCCGAATCGGACTAGCCAATACTTGTCGCAGTTTTTAGGGTTCCGTAGTCCACAAGTAACCCTTATATGGTTTCGTCATGTCCGTCCGTCCGTCCATCCGTTCGGGCTCGTACTCCGCCGCTACTGCGCCAATTGTCACGAAAATTGGTGGAGAGATAGATAATAAAGACCCAAAAGTTGATTTTTAAAATTATGAAAAAAAAAATTTTCAGCACGGAGCACAGTGTTGCGGCGGTAGGAAAAAAACGAAAAATAAAAAATGTAGGTAGATCAAATACAAACATTATTTATTGAACTTATGTTAATAATGTATCATATTATGCCAAAAACGAGGATACTTTCTCACAGAAACATTGCAAAAACACTTGTCAAAGTTTAACAATTTATTTCTGAGACGTTTAAGTGATTTCGAGTTGGGTGTTTCAAACTACGATTTTCGGATACAAACTATACTATTATTAAAATTGCAACATGGATTCTGTAGACCAAGGTATTATCTTGTAAAAACGTTTTATCTAATTAAAATATTACAAACATTTTATGAAATACGGAATATTTAAATGCACAGCTTAAATACAGGTGGAATTTTTTCTTTTATGGACCTTTAAGTATAATATTCCACTTCGTGCCGCCATAAAATGTTAGTGACAGTGAAGTATTGACCTTATATTACTGGAATACAAAACGCAAAGTTGCGACTTTTTGCGAACTTTAACTGTAATAATAATTGTTTACCGCAGGGCATATTGTTGAAAGAGCTTGTAGCGGTTATATTTCGAGATCCATCGAAAACTTTGGACTGAAAATGTACAAATTTATTAGAATTTGTAAAACAGAAGCTAAATTACCCGCCAAAATACCAAAATGAAGTAAAAGGAAAGGTTTCGACTTCCGTCCATCTTTCGTCTGTCCGTCTGTCTACAGGCTGTATCTCACGAACCGTGAAAGCTAGAGAGTTGAAATTTTCACAGATGATGTATTTCTGTTGCCGCTATAACATCAAATACTAAAATAATAATAATAATAATAATTAAGGGGGGCTCCCATAGAAAAAACGTGTTTTTTGTTGCTGTTTTGGGTATATTTAAATAACTGTTACAGGTAAATACTTCATATGGTCACATAATATTTAATTAAATATTTACTTTAAAAGAAAGTAATTAAATTAAAATAAAATTAGTATTTAAGGGGGGCTCCCATACAAAAAAACCTGATTTTTTGCTGTTGTTTTGTCCGACTCGCACTTGGCCGGTTTTTTTATGTATAATTCTTCATTCTGTACCATATAAAGATAATTAGCCAGCAATAAACCCTAAAAATAATTTCGTCCCCTACCTACTATGGAGCCGCAACACTGTGCGGAGGGGTCCCATACAACGAATAATGAATTTAAAAATTAAATTGGACTAACCCCAACGTGTGGAGTATCGTTAAAAAGATCTTTTAAAATGCAACAAAAAATGCTTAAACACTATGTAGATTAAACCCCCCCAGTCTTGAGATAATCTAAAACAAAGTTAAAATTTGAGATGTCGCCCCCCGTAACTCTTGAAATATTACTAAAATAATTCTGAAAAAAAAATGGTATGTACTTCAAAGTAAGTACTTTCAATAAAAATTATAGCGAACTAGGTATCATGGATATTTATTTTTATACAACTCGACCAACTTATGTAGTTACCGTCTCCCCGAACAAAATGTATGGGAGTCAACCGCAAAATTAAATTAAATTGGACTGGCCCCAACCCCAACGTGTGGCATATCATTTAAAAGTGTTTTAAAATGTAACAAAAAATGCTGAGACACTATGTAGGCCTAACCCCCCAGTCTTGAGATATAATCTAAAACAAAGATAAAATTTGAGATGTCCCTCCATCGTAACTTTTGAAATATTACTAAAATAATTCGACCAACTTATGTAGTTACAGTGGTCTGAACAAAATGTATAGAGTCAACCGCAAAATGAAATTTAGCTAGCTACGGAACCCTATCATGTGCGTGCCCGACACGCTCTTGCCCGGTTTTTGTTAAGTAGTCGCACTTTATTTAACTCCATAAAGGTTATAAAGTTATAAACGAATGGATTTTGATTTTATTAACCTACCATTATTTTCAAATAGTTTTTTTCTAATAAGTATTCATATTCGCAAAACATTCGCAATAAAATTTGCGAATGCGGATGCGAATGCGAATATGCAAAAAATTGCGAATATTCGCGAATGCGAATGCGAATGCGAATATTCGTTACATCACTAGTATAAACATTATTCTCTTCATTATCTATGAATACTCAATGGTTACCATAAAACATTTTTACTGTCATTTGAAGGTAGTTTACATACTGTTACGAAACTACCGCCTCGAATATTGTTGTCTGTATTAAAAACATTCATTTTACTGTCGTATTTCTTTATGAATCATGTAACAAAAGCTTGAAAAATGTATTTCTCAAAATAAAACTTTTTTCAATCTTAGTCTAAAATTGTCTTGTTTGAAATTTGCTACGGGTAGCGGACCCATCTTCACCTAACTTCGCGGTGTTTCTTTGTTAACTTCCAAACACATTGACAGCGGAAGCGGAACGGTCCGGGGCGGTGGTGATACAAAGGAAAGACTTATTTCATTTCAATGTTATAGCCGACTCCGTGATGCGTTCGAAGATTTAGTCAATATTAGTTCTTTAAAGCCGTAATTAAATTTGTTTACTATTTCCTGGACTTAATTGATATAGATAGGTAACTTAATTAATACGGAATACAGAAGAGATCGCCATATTTTTCAGGAGTTAGTTTTCCGTTTTCAATTCTTTATAAATAAAATAATAATGGTTCTGATTGAAAAATCTATACTAATATAATAAAGCTGAAGAGTTTGTTTGTTTGTTTGTTTGTTTGTTTGTTTGAACGCGCTAATCTCAGTAACTACTGGTTCGATTTGAAAAATTCTTTTTGTGTTGGATAGACCATTTATCGAGGAAGGCTTTAGGCTATATAACATCACGCTACGACTAATAGGAGTGAAGAAATATGGGAAAATGTGGAAAAAAACGGGGGAAATTAGTCACTATTCCACGCGAACGGAGTCGCGCGCACAGCTAGTAAAGATATAATATTGTTGAATTTGGTAATTCCTTTTTGTTACGTTTGTTCTGTGCACACAACGCGCACACTTAAATAATTTACAAGAGTACGATGACGTAAGTAACGGAATATAAGTAAAATAAACATTTTTATTTTTTTCTTTCTTTCTTCTTATTTAACGATTGTTCAGTTAAAAACTGTACGTTCATTTTACGGACGCTTTGTAGTGAAATATGAACGAGAAATAAAAAGGAATTTTGCATCTTGCTTATTGCCATTTCTGCAACGGTGAAAGAGAACTTAGAATAAATTTAAAAAGGTTGAGGTCTGTCACCTCGACGGTGATTATTTCGGTAAATGCAATTTTGCTATGGCAACACTACAACTGTCACCAGTTAATAAGCCGCATGAGAGGTCGACGTTTCTCGAAATGTCACGCTCATGAAAGTAAGATTTTAATCGGTGTTAGAAAACGCTCGATACGGATTAAAATTGTAAATCTTGACTGTGAACTGCCGAAATTATCCTCGTAATTTGCACGTGTTGTGTTATAAGACTTGAAACGATTGATATTTCGTTGAAAAAGTGTCAGCTGCGCTTGACGTTTGCTGTTGAATCTGATTGTTCAATAGATCGCGTGAATCGGACTTAGTGCTGGTGAAAACATGGCTAAATGGGGCGAAGGAGACCCTCGGTGGATAGTGGAGGAGCGGCCGGACGCCACAAACGTTAACAACTGGCATTGGACGGAGAAAAACGCGGGCCCGTGGTCCAAGGAGCGCCTGAAAGAATTGCTGAACAATTTAAAAATAGCTCAAAACGGTATAGATTGTAAGATTACTGAATTGGAGAAGCTCGATGGCGAAGCTTCGGCGAATAATCGGAAAGGGAAACTCATATTTTTCTATGAATGGGACATTAAATTGAAGTGGGAAGGCCGTATTTCGGGTGGCAGCGAGGTTACGAAAGGAGAGATGCACATCCCTAACTTATCTGAAGAGAATGATGTCAGCGAGGTGGACGTGAGTATTTTGAATTTGGAATATGTTTAACATACAATTTTAGTAGTTGGTAGTGATTGACATAACCTAGAAAATTGGGGTAGTAAGGTTAGCTAAACAGTGACTGGCATTTGTGGAGAAGGCCAGAGTGAATATAATGAATTATTTTTTCACCACATTTTAGATCTGGGTTAAGATTTTTTTTTATTTGTTTCTAATTTTAGCTTTTTGTGACTAGACAGATATTTAGTGCCTTGTACTTATTTTTATATTTTATTTGTAAAAAAAAACCTAATTTCTGTAACACTAAAATGTTCCAGTTCTATTTGCACTCATGTTTTTTCCTTGTAAATAAATTCTATAACGCGCTAGTCTTCTGCTAATCATTTATGAATCAGAATAATAGAATAATAGTTGTGTGAGATAATGCAGAATCATAATAAAATTACCTGTTTGGCAACTAAAACTACCTGTGTAACATCTAACACAATTTTAAATCTGTTTAATAATAAGAATAACGGCCAAATGTACTTATACAGTACCAATTATCCAGTGGAAAAGAAACTTATAGTGTACTTAAAATTGAAATCCTCAAGCCTAGGAATATATTTCTGCGTCTGAGGCCCTAAATTAATTATATAGTCAGGATTTAAGAGGTTAAAACACTGATCCTATTAAAAAAACATTTATTCCAGACAGCACAACATACAACAGTGCTATTAAAGTTATTTTTCAGTAGAATAAGCAAATAATTATGCTGAAAGTCAGTTACTGTATTATTACCACATTTAGACTAAAATAGAAATATTTAATAATTCCAGATGACCGTAACAATCAAAGGCAGTGGTGAAGAAGCTCAACGAGTAAAAGCATTCATGCACAACATCGGCAAGAAGGAAATCCGGAAGCAACTAGAAGAATACATCCGGAGCCTGAAAGAAGAATTCTCCAAAGGCCTAATACTGCCTAAGAAGGGAGAATCCTCTATCAAGCCAGACAATGTATCCACCATCACCAGCGGATTCAACAAGAAGATTGTCATGGATCCTGTGATCGCACCAAAGAAGGAAGTCGGATGCAAATTGGACACAAAAAGCATTGAAATCTCAGAGAAATTCCAATGCAGAGGCAAGGAGTTTTACGATGCGTTGACACGGATAGAAATGGTGACGGCTTTCACTCAAGGACATGTTAAGATGGAGGCAGAGAAGGGGGGCAAGTTTGCGCTGTTTGGGGGGAATATTACAGGGGAGTTCAGAGAGCTGGTGCCGGGCAAGAAGATAAGCCAATATTGGAGATATAAGCAGTGGCCTGCTCAGCATTTTTCGGAAGTCACTATCAGCATTGACGAGAAGGTGAGACATTTTTTCTACTTTAAGATGGCTTTATAATATTGATCTTCAAACTGTCTCGACAATGTTTGTGTCCCATGACAAAACAGCTAAAATGAGGTTGAATTTTAGAAGACTGTTAAAAGTAGTTTTATATGTCATATTACTTAAATAGAAGCACCCAAATGGGTTTTAAACTTTTTCCTAATAATATCCCAATTGTTTTACGTTGTCTGTGAGAAACTAAATAATCTAAGACTAAGAATAAGTAATTATTATTGATGCCTGACTTATTTTTTGTTTAAATAGTTTCTTAATGACTTTTAATCTCTACCTTCAATTCAATGTAAAGAAAATTTTGGACTAACACATTGCCTGTGAAGGCGTAAATTAAAAAAATACTCCTTTTTAGTTTTTAATTGATCAGGGTTGGAATGGTTCATTCATTAATGCGCCCCACAAGCACTATTGCTTTTATCATTTACATGCAAGCAATTGAAAATCATCTAGATCACACATGCAACTTTTGATTGTATACTAACAAAGGGCAGTGTATCATATGTGCTGCTCTCACATGTTGTTAGTACCCCGAAATGCACCACATATCATACATGCACAGACAAAGTATTAACCTGTCATCTCCACTCTTCCAGGAAGACCACACCCTGGTGACGGTGAAGCAGGACCTGATCCCGTCCGCGGAGGTGGAGCAGACGCGGGAGAACTGGAAGAGATACTACTTCGAGAGCATCAAGCGAGCCTTTGGCTTCGGCGCTTTCCTGTGATCATGGCTTGAAGGCTTCTTAGGCAATTTAGGTGAGTCTGTCATTTCTATTGTTATCCTCAGTTGCTTTTTACAATACTTAATGTTTGACCAAATTAACATAATGTAACACAGAAACACGCCTGTATTCCCAAAAGTGGTAGGCAGGGTAGGAAGCAGTTAAGCTAGGTACAAATTCAGGTATGTCTACTTTCTGGAAAGTTACAGAATATCAGCAAAATATCCTAGAGATTGAGGGACAAATTTGTAGTTTCCCAATACTAATGTTTTAACTAATGGTCAATGAAAGTGAGCATTTTCGGTGTGCAGTGAATTCCCATCATCAATTCTTGTTTCTCAGGCATTTAAAAAATCATAAAACTACAACATACAAAGTATGAACAGGGAAAGGGGATTCGTCAGATATGTTAAGTTAAGACATTTTTTCCCATTTTATCATACCTATGGTTAGTTTTTGTGTTGGACAGGAAAGTGAATAGTAATTTTAACTATGATAATAATAATAATGCAAGTGCCATTCAGTATGGCTAATTTAATTTAATTATACCATCTAAGGTTTACTTTTGTTACAGGTCCAATTCTAACAAGGAATATCAGTTGATAAATGCAGAGCATAATTTATTCGCTTTTGGATGGAATTGTGGTATGTTTGATGAATCATCTAAGCATTACACTTGCAATAATGGAAGCTACTTATCATTGTCATAATATTTGGTTTACCAAAATAAGGGAGTTATTTTATTAATAATATTAATATCTATTTTTTCTAAGCACACCTTGAATATGCTGCAAGATCAAATAATGTCAATAAATTTGTGTCAAACATTGTTTAAGATTTGGTTGGAAAATATGTGTGATAATTAAAACAAAATGATTTTACAGTTATGATTTTATAGTTCAAATTACTATTCATGTAATTATAATTAATTATTCCTTGTGTCACAATCGAAAAAATGCAGTTCTTTTTAACTATACCTTAACGCAGATGTAATATTTTGGTCCCTACCATTATATTTTTTTTATTACAAATCATTCCATTCATTTGATGTATTTTTATGTTGATACAAAATTTCTTGTATGTATTCAGGTATAATGTAAAGCTTACTGGTATAGAATTTACTCAACCATCTCAATGGATTTTTATTATGATCTTGGATTTGTTCTATCATGTTGATTATCTTATTTGTATATATGAATGTATGTGATTGTATTCATTATTCATCACACAAAAACGCGTGTATTAACCCATTAATGGTCAAAATGAAACTAGCAGAGATTCATCAAAAATTTGTTGATTTTATAATTAAAGAGGATAAAAGGAATTAGGAAATGAGAAAAAAAAAATTTTTTTTTTTAGGCATTTTTGCGAGTTTTCTCACCTTTTCGGTAGAGTTTGGAGCGACGTTATTGTCGACAAGGTGGAGATTTATTTATTATTATAAAACTGTACCCAATCATATTACATTTAGCGTCAACAATTTAAATTTTTCCCTTAATTTTAAGTGTTCCCAAATTGGCACAGTGACCAAGAATGGGTTAATGTGATTGGATCCTTCGTGGATTTTTTCGAGCAATAATTAAGATATTCAATTCAAATGTCGCTTATTTTTATTCTGCATTTATACAGCGTAGAGCCGCAAAGCCCCGTTTCTTTGATAATGCCAACTGTGATGATTTTTGACTAATCCTGTGAGGAATAATATTGAACAACAACCATGAAGTGTTCGAGTTTCATTGCTTGGAAATGGCCTTTTCAAACTGTCGGTTTTTAAGAACTATAATCTGACACTGCCTTAGTCATTGAGTCATAGCAGTTAACCTTTTGACCGCCAAAGACGCCATATCACGTCATCGCAAGTCAGTGCCCGTGACGCCACGACGTTAAATGGTGCGTCGAAGTTATTGCGAAAGAACTGAAATATAAAACGCTGCAACATTTTTTCTAGGTTTACTTTATTTATAGGTAGTGCAAGTTATTTTATACCTAATTTAAATAAAATAATACAGCACCATTCGAAAAAAAAACAAGCATTATCTAAGAGCCGACTCACGTCTTTGGCGTTAGAAGCACAGCGTTTCACTTCGCGCCTTGGCGGTCAAAAGGTTAAAGGAATGCCTCAGGAACCCATCTCCTAACAAATGTTGGCAATCTTGTACACAAGAACGTGCACAACAATGTCGATACTATACAAAAGAGTCATTAACTGAAATGTTGTATATGAGCATTTCTTAATTTTTTTGCCACTATCTACATCTTAAGTGGTATCTTCCCCAATTTTTATGTTTTGTCCTAAAATCCCGTACAAAGTGTACGGAATTGGAAGCCTTTTAAAATGGAAAGAGCACTTGATTCCGAATACAAATAACATAAGTTGCAGATAATGTGACAAAAATGTGAAGAAAAATAATGCTCACAGAATGGATTTTATTATTGAAAAATGCAGATACAACATTGACATCTAAATATGAGGAAATACGATAAAATCAGACAAGATTACAAAGTTCTATTGAAGGATGGATTGTATCGTGATTTGAAGCAAATAATCGGCGTCCAAAGCACAGCACTTCATTTGTTTTGAGACGGTGAGGAGGTTAAGTTCTTAAATGGCAACATTTAGAAAGAACAACTTACAATGATTCCAACCATTCGCTTTCATATTTTCGCACGAATGTCAGTTGTCGACGAGTTTCGTTAGTTCGCTGTATACGCAAAATCACGCCCTTCTTTTCCCTAGTGCGTTCAATACGCGGTTGAATGGTTGTGTTCAGTGTTATTCCTCACGTTTTGTATGACCGTTTTCTACCGTACGCGAGTACATTAGGTATTTCTAATTAGCTGAAGCATAACATTGTTTCGTTTTCGCTTGTTTTGTGTAAGTAGCTCATGTACTAATGTATAATTAGTTTATTTATGGCGATGTCCAATAAATTAAGTTACATAATAGTTGGCGTTTTATTCTGCTCCTATTGTAGTTTATAGTAAGTTTATAAGGGTGGGAATAGAGAAGTATTTCTATTATAAAATGGTGTCGCAAAAATTTAATCGTGGTGCGCTCTTAGCTAAAGGATCAAGAGAAAAGGATAAACTACCAATTAATTACTCAACAGCTAAGAGCGTCCCTCGATTTAATTTTTGCGACACGATTTTATAGCGCTGTGGCAGCCACAATCATCAACCGTTGCAGCTGGCTTCTCGCGGCCCGCTACCGGCTACTTTGGTAGCTGCGTCTAGCTTCTCGTGGCGGCGTTCGTGGCTGTGGCCGGTAGCCCCTTTGCGGCGACATTAAGGGAACAAGGCCGGGAAAGATAATCGTATTTGTTCCATCAGTTTAGGCTAGGGACTACCTATGTACTTGGTACAAAAATAAAAAGCTTGTTCTTACTAAGGAATTAGCGCGAAGAATCAATTATATCCAAGAGATGTTTTAACCTTTTGACCGCCAAAGACGCCATATCACGTCATCGCAAGTCAGTGCCCGTGACGCCACGACGTTAAATGGTGCGTCGAAGTTATTGCGAAAGTACTCAAATATAAAACGCTGCAACATTTTTTCTAGGTTTACTTTATTTATTATGTAGTGTAAGTTATTTTATACCTAATTTAAATATAATAATACAGCACCATTCGAAAAAAAACAAGCATTATCTAAGAGCCGACTCACGTCTTTGGCGTCAGGAGCACAGCGTTTCACTTCGCGCCTTGGCGGTCAAAAGGTTAATGCGATTATCAGACTAAAGGTCCGACCACACCGCAGCTTAAAAAACGGTCACGATACGGAATCGAAGTGACGCGTTGTATGCGTACAGTTTTTGACGCATGCTCCCTACACCGCTACGTAGAGTTGTTCGCCGCAACAGTGTAAAGTACACGGTAGTTGCCCGCATGCGACGAGCGACAGCTGTCACGGCCGACTGGACGACAGCGGACAGTCTAGTGTAAAGGCGACGTTCGGTGACCGCATTAGGTGAGCGACACAGTGTAATCACCGTTTTACACGCCTGTGCTTTCGTAGAACATCCGAGAGGGCCTCTATGAAGTAGGTAAGTACTACAGTTAAAACGCAAAAATTCTTATCGATATTGATGACCCCAACAACGCTTCTTATCGCTCAGTACGTTCCCGACTGTTGGAACAGTCGAACAACATGAAAATCCTGCTATTATTATTTATTGTACACACGGTAATTTAAATTGGGTCAAAATACTGGCCGTTTACAATTGCTGACGCCATTTTGTGAAAAAAAGCGAGTCTCGCGCCTGTTTTGCGCGCCAAGATTAAAATGCTTGTGTATTTTTAAATTTAGAACATTCTATAAGTTTTTACTTTTATATTGTGTGACGCAGTGTATTTTTTTAAAGGTCTGTGGTGAGTTTGGCTCGTCTTACCTGAAGAATCAACGAGTGGTAAGTACCTCTTCAATTTACGCCCCTGTATTCTATCTGTCTGTCGATAGTTTAGTTTACTAAGAAAATGCTAGATATTGTATGGGCGTTATGTCTTTTTACTACATCTAAGCAATTAAATTAACGAGCAATTAATTAAACATTTGGACGTGCCATTAATTGCAAAGAGAATCTGGTATCCTAGAAATACGGCACGGTCAAGGACTTAAATTTATGAGCCACCATAGAACCTTTACAAAGAAAAATTCATTACGATTTCCCTTGATATGGGACTAGCTTTTGCCCGCGGCTTCGCTCGCATTAAGTTTGGAATGACACAGAAGAGATCTCAAAAATTATTATGTATTTCGATTTGGGAATAGGATAAAAAGATTCAAGGCATATGCTACATAGAAAACATTGATAAATTGCGGAATGC
>BHDV01009278.1:61200-76613 GCA_005406045.1 Adoxophyes honmai | reverse complement strand
AACAACATCTACACTCGCGATTCGCGGCTTTCGCGGGCGTTCGCGGGTGTTCGCGTCGCGAGTGTAGAGCGCGCATAGCACTGAAAATGCGTTACGCATACTCACTTGTTTGGGGAGGTCCGGGGAATTATGTGGGACTCTTTCCTCCGTCCTCTTCCTAAATGAAAGGGGGACCTACCCACTAAAACCACTCAGGTAGAATTCGTCGAGTTGCGGAGACCAGAGTGTTTAGCGTAATGAAAACAATCATGGATTTGATAACGATTTCGTTCGCGAATTAACGCGAAATTGTATGGAAAGTGTCATAGCGCGTAAATGTTAGCCGTGGTAGCCTAGCGGTTCGAACTGTGGCCTCTCAAGCAGAGGGTCGTGGGTTCAAACCCCGGGCTCGCACCTCTGAATTTTTCGGAATTTATGTGCGATATCGAATTTGATATATACTTATCACGAGCTATTCGGTGAAGGAAAACATCGTGAGGAAACCTACGCACATCGGCGAAGTAATTCGACGTTGTGTGTGAAGTTCCCAATCCGCACTGAACCCGCGTGGGAACTATAGCCCAAGCCCTCTCATACTGAGAGGAGGCCTGTGCCCTGCATTGGGACGTATATAAGCTGATGATGATGATGATGATAGCGCCACCAAGCACGTTTGTACAACTGCGACGGTCGACACGTCTCCACACATTCTTCGCGTTACTTCGCAAACGAAATCATTATGTTTCATGATCGTTTTGATTACGCTAGACGCTTAGCCCGTCCAATTCCAATAATCACGACGTTGCCTTCTTACGGAATCGGGAGTCGTCGTGGGTTCCGACCACTTTTAGCACAAAAGCAGTATAAGTTTGAGCGAGTACGAAGCCCTGTTTGTTTAATAAGCAAAATCACATTACCATTTCCAGTATTTCCGCAACAAGTGCTGCGATTTACCAGAATTCTTCAACACCACGTTGCTCAACCAGTGCGGCTTCACCCACTTCGCGCATTACCACAGATTCAACGCTCCTTCACGTCCTTCGCGTCCTTCGTGGATCACCGAGCCTTCGTATTATGAGCCTGTTACGCAATTGCCGGCGGCAAGAGACGGGTTGAATGTTGTGCCTTTACCGCCCGTAACAGAAGTCGTTGAATTTGTAAGTATTAGATACAAAATAAAAAAATACTTAAACAAAATTTGTTCTCATTCTTACAGTAATTCATCAAAGCACTTTATAATTTTAAACGGCAATTTATAATTATAACATAATCATATTTTTGCCGTGTGGTATAGAACAACACCTCTCCATTTCTTCCGTGGATGTCGTAAGAGTCCCCAAGAAGAAGAGTGGAGTGTTCTAAGCCAGACATCACACGGGAAAATAAAAAACAGAAATAAAAAATTGTAAAACATTTTAAATATTTCAGTACGCCGACCCTCTAGACTGCTGTGACATGTCGGGTTTCATCCAACCATCATGGCGGTCGGATTGCGACTTCAAGATGAATTGGAATGTTCAGGACCGTCTGACAATAGAAAAGTCATCGTTCTCAACCACAACTCTGCCTACTACCACCACTACTGTCACTCCACGGATGGACATTAAAGTTTTACCTCTATCTGTAAGTAAAGAATTACGTGAAGTTGAATCTTCGAATTTGATTACATTTTATGAATGACTCAATAATATTCGAGCTCATTCAATTATTTTACATTTCACTCAATGAATCTTAAAAGCATTCGCTTCCGAATCTTTGATGTACTTGTACTTGCTAAGTTTGCGGAACTAGCTAGGTCAATAGTTTTTACCCATTTCAGTCTTCACTTAATCGTTTTCAATCGCATCCAACTTCCAATTTTACATTTCACTCAATATTTTTTGAATGCACTCAATGTATTTTACAACTCACTCAATCATTTCCCAGTGTGCTGAAGAGACATGCATATTCGGAAAATTGAACATCGTCTCCGAATCAGGCGCAGTTGACATTGACGCGTTCAAACAACTTTTGAACAATCTGACAACTGCTAAACCAGAATGGAGTAAAGCTAAAGCCAGAGTGTTCACCAAGTGTTTAACAAAACCGCTTACTCACTATCATGAGGATTGTGAAATCAATAAGATTCTTGCTTGCACTTTCGACGTTATGTCTGAGGTAAGTTTGACACTGGTAACAATTTATGTCACGTTAAGTCAAGTAAGCTTACCGGTCAATACCTACCAACAGAAATTTCATTTTCGTTATAAGCTTTTTTGCCGACTGTACTTCATTGTCTTCCACCGTAGATTATGTGCACCAGATTTTAAGTCGATCAGACCAACCGTTGAAGAGTTCTATCCATAGGAGACAGTCCCGGCTGGGCTACCAGAACTCCACTGCCGGAATATTGTATTATCGTCCAAGTTGCGTAGGTATACCTACCAAGTTTCAGCTCAATCGGTTTATTGGAAGTGGTTCAAATCTTATTTGCAAGATTTGTAAGCATACATATAAAAGTGATGTTAAATAAAAGCTTGCAACAAAAAAAAGTAAAATTTATTCTAAAAGTTAAATACCTACACTTTTTTACAGAACTGTCCAAATGCACCAAAGAATGATCCTTGCAAGTAAGTGACATTGATTATATAAAAAACCATTGAGTCTTAAAATAATATTTGTTTATTTGCGTGTTTAAGTAATTACCCGATTTAAATTAATATTTTTTTCAGACATGCGAGACCTGAAGATACAGGGCTAATTTGCCAAATAACTTCGGCTAAATATGTACCCGTAAGTGACAATATACTGTACATTTTTTAACGGCACCTACTCGAAGATATCGTCAATAGAAATCACTCACGCCATTATAAAAATCTTATCAAGATAATTACCGACCATTCGATGTCCACGAAATAAAGAACAGTAACAACCTCAGGCCACCAACTTGTCACTAAATAATATTACTTCTATTATCTAACTTTAACCCTAAAACTATTCTGAAAGTGTCTACGAAACGTTTCTTATGGTCCGCCGTCCCCATTTGGGGATACTCAACTGGCTATTGAAAATACATAGTTACAGATTAAAACGTTTATTTTAGAAAAATCGTCACACATCCTGCGACCTTCCGAACCTGGTTGGCAACAGCACTGCAAGGGAAGACTGCCTCCTTGCCGTCATATCACGTCTGGAAACGATAAGAGTGCCCAATAGGCGGATCGAACCTCGCGCACCAATTTCAATGGTATGTAACATTTATTTATAAGCATTAGGTAGTTTGTATACTCGTAGTTCTACCTTTATTTTTACAAGTAACTTTGGTTAACGATGCTGCTTGAGTATGTAGAGATCCTAGCGTCACCTATCGTCCAGTAGCAGAATTTCTTCCACAAACGTCATCTTCGATTCGCGCTAGAAGAAAAATTGGCTACATTTTCTGATCTTTTCTATTCTGTTTGTAATAAAATCCTGTATGTACCTACTGTCAACGCGTAGGTATGGGTACCTATTTATTTTCTTTAAATTGGCAATAAAGTTAAAAATTCCAATGTTTGATGTTAATGTTCTTGTTGTTTTTTTATATTTCTGTCACTTATACATATTTTGTGCGCATTAAAATACTTGGTACCTATTAACATGTTTTAACAGCATACAGTATAGGGTCGATAAGTTTACGTGTTTTGTTTCCTATCCAGTGCAAAAAATCTTTGGCATTAGCGCGCTCACATTTTTATAGTTCACATTTTTTTAAACACTCATCTGATTTTTTATCATACATCACCATTTATGTTATCTAATGTTTCAGTGTAAGAAACTAACCGACTCTACAACGTGCCTTTTGACTAAAATGGATGCTCTGAACAAATACCAATTCATGGATTATTTTAAAATGAAAGACAATATCAGAGAATTCACGAGCACTCACAGTGAATGGCTGGCTTTAAACGACGCGTATTTGAGTGCTTTCACAACCATGCCGATGTATGGAGAATATTGTAGTTCACCCAAGAAGTTATTGAATTTACTGGATACAATGCTGACGGTACGTATTCAATGGAAATATTGAATTAAGTTATATGAAAAAAAGAACTTGCAAGTCGAATTCAACTCACTACATTGGTCCACCAATCACTTTGGTACTTAATTTGTCAGAAAAAAAATCTTGTACGTAGACTAACTCAAGTTTTGTATCTATTCTGTCAATTAATTTAAATAATTATACCATAAAAGCACTTACAGTCGAGTTCATTAATATATGAGCAAAACTGAGGGTTCAAAAATATCTGTATACACCATTATGACATTGACAATAAGGTGCAAAAGTTTACATATTTGGCATTTGTCTGCTTATATATTTATAAAAAAAAGCCGTGATAGCCCATCGGTTCGACATGTGGCCTCTCAAGCAGAGGGTCGTGGGTTCAAACCCCGGGCTCGCACCTCTGAATTTTTCGGAATTTATGTGCGATATCAAATTTGATATTTATCACGAGCTATTCGGTGAAGGAAAACATCGTGAGGAAACCTACACACAGCGACAAAGTAATTCAACGTTGTGTGTGAAGTTCCCAATCCGCACTGGGCCCGCGTGGGAACTATCGCCCAAGCCCTCTCATACTGAGAGGAGGCCTGTGCCCTGCAGTGGGACGTATATAGGCTGATGATGATGATGATGATGATGATGATATTTATGAACTCGACTGTACATGTCATGGTGCTATATTTACTAGTTCTGATTTCTGCAGTTACAGGGGAGGTCCACTCCGCAGTTTAGGTACAGTCACCAGCATTAATATCTGCCACGACGAAGCGTGTAAAAATATCTGACACGTCCTACTTCCCCTAGTAATAGAGTCGTATCAGATGTTTTTACTGTCTTATTGTATCAGATATTGGTGGTTGTGACTGTACGCTCCGCCGGCGAGACAGTAGGAACAGTAGAAAGAGATAGCAATATTTTTACGCCTAAACTTGATTGGTTCGGGAGCGGACCTTCTGTACGTAGTACCTGTTCTACACGTACAGTCAGCTGCAGAGAAAAGTAACCCCCGCCCATACAATGTTCTATTACTGGGGGGTTACCTTACTCTGCAGCTGTCCGTACCTATTTATGGTTCCTGTACAGTTAGTGTATTTATTTCACTTCTTGCAGACATGTCCGATATCAAAACGCAAAACTCACCCGAGATGCTACAAAATGTTCAGCGAAATGTCAAGCTCTCCGATGCAGCATCGAAACGCAACAAAAGAACAACATGACCAGATATTACGCCAATTCGAAAACGTGTTCCTACCGAAGCCACACCACCAGGGACACCACAAAGTTACCAACAAGATGTATGATTTCGGTATCTTGGATGATGGGAACGCACCACCTGTGAAGATAATAGATCTAAAACCTACTGAGAGGCCTATTAAAGTAGTATTGCCTGTGTATCAACAGATCTATGGGAAGTTGGGGGCAGATATGACCATAAATATGCACCGCGATAGTGTTTTGCGGGGAGGGTTAGGGGCGCGGGGTCCCTGATTTGAGGAGTTATCTTTTTTTATTTGTAAGCAAGTTAGAAATAGTACCTTAGTGTAAGAAATGACCGGCGTTCGATAATTGCATGTTTTTGTTTTTTTTATTTTGTAGGATTTAGTTGCAAAAAAAGACACGTAGAAGCAATATGAAAAATTTAATAATATATACTCACAGTATTTATTTATTGTACTTATAATATTTTATATAATATGTTCCGCTACAAGTAGGTATGCATGTTGAACCAATAATCAAATTGTCAGTCTTTTCTATGATAATTTGGCCAGTAACATATTTTTTAATTTAAATAATTTTGAATGCATCACATAAATAGGCTTATTAATAAAGGATACTAATAAATCACACTTAGTTTTTATTTTATACAGTAAGGAAAAATAAAAAAAAAAACGTCTTAACCATGCCTATACAATATTATCATTCTATCGATTCAATAAAGAAAATTAAAATAATCAAAATAGTTTAATAAATTATAATAAAGCAAGAAAACGGGGCATTGAGTTATACTCAAAATGTATTCAACAAATTAACAACGAAAAATTTAAAACAATCATTGCAGCTAAGTATACTGTATACTGTTTTTTTGAAAAGCATTAAGTATATTTTTTAATACAGAGAAAATTAAAATTATTTCTACTTAAAGTATTTTTAAATAATAATAAGGCAAAAATATTTAAAGCATGGGAATATTTAATGGCAAGTGCCTGTACTTAATAATAGTATTCGAGTCCACAGTTTTATGTACGACTCAATGCATCAATTAACTATAGAGAAACATAATTATTTACACAGCATGTCATGAACTCGCATAAAAATATGGAAAACACAATTACGTATTCGTACATTTACAAAATGCAAAACAAGTCGACTAAACCAAACTCTTGTACTTGAACCCTATTGATAACTCGAAAATACACGAAAATCAATACGAGTATACTTAAAGCCTGACCTAAACTGTGAGAGGTGGCCATGTTGTTTATTTTTTAGAAAAGAATTTCTTACACAGTCAAGAACGTCAAGTAACATTGAACATTAAGGGCTACGGATAAGCCCGAAATATGTGGAACTAAACTCGATTGAAAACGTGAGTTATCCATATTTTTTCAAGATTGACGTCAAAAGTAAAATTTGTTTATGTGTCAAAATTAAGGCGAAATTAAATCTAAATATCAGTTAATGATATACCTAGGTGTATTGGAAAATTAAAAACTATTGTCCTCATGGCAGACCTCACAAAATAACGGTCAGGCAAATGCAAATATTCAGGGCATATTAAGACTAATCGTATCAAAGTTCCTCACTGAACGGGCGTCGCCATTCAAACTATGGCTACCTGCGTTGATCCTAGACAGTATCTCTGACTGTAGAGACTTGAGGGTCCTGATAGTGGGTAGGTCCGTGGAGGGGGCTAAGAGGAGGGCCCTCCTCGCGTGGGGGAGGGCCTCGGAGGGCTTGTTGAGTGCGAGGATGGCGCGGGCCATAGCGTATGCGCTTTCGAAGGCGTTGGGGCGAAGGACTGACGCACGCGCTGCGAGATCCAATGCTTCTGATGGCTCCTGGAAAATAATGGATGTCATTATAATTTTTTGGTATCTATGTTGTCTGAAGAGAGGCTAAATTAGAAGTACCCGAAACCGATGAGCATGAGCGAGTGGGATGAATGTGGATGAACCGTGAGAAATGTGTCAGAATAGAAGCGTACGACACTCTGTTGTCTCTGTCTACCACGAAGGGTATGTTATGTAAGCCTTACTGATAGGTACGAGACTCCAAACTGTGTAAGAGGGCTTGGGCTGTTGTACTCACTTGGTGCAATTAAGAACTTTACAATTAATCTGTTTTCTCAATACTGAAATTGCATGCACACCCGTATTCCCAGATAGGGTAGGCATAGCACACGAAAGCGATATTGAAGCACGTTTCACTGCCACTTTTGGCATAACGTTTAGATTTAAAGATAGGTAAAAGGGGTATAATAATATCGCCTAAGACTAAGAAGTGTTACTCCTAACCCGACACTACACGGGAAACCAACCAGGTGAGGGTAATCAAATTTTGTGCGTTATTAAATACATGGAGGCTTATTATGTAAAAAAATCCTACGACACTCACGTTCAGCTTCCTCTTGCATCTCGACAAATTCAGCAGCAGATTCGTCTTCAACTGAACAAAGGCCGAGATATGCTCATGAGGCACCGGCGTCGTTGGCGTCGTCAAACCCTCGTCACTGATGAGAGGGTTCACCTTCTTCAGAGCATATTGGTAGCGGTGGGCCGCTTCCGAGGGGCGGTTTTTGCGGTACAGCATGTTGCCATCTTCCAGTAGCTTGTTGAGAAGGATTAGCCTGGAAGAGAAGGAATGTTGTAATAATCCAGCTTATAATTGTCCCCTACGGTTTACATTATATATAGCAGGAGTCTAACCAAATCATTCAAATCAATTCAAGTCCTCAAGTGAACTAGTTACAACACATGACTGAAGCAATGCAATTGCAATGGAATTGATTCTGAGTTTCAATTGACGCTTTGGATGTTATCACTAATAGAAATAGATGCGTACTTTTCTTAAATATTAAGAGTAAGAGGGTTGCTTTACTAATTATATGTATCTTGAATTAATTAGATTGTTAGATTTACAGGCGAATAAAAAGGACAGGCCTTTTCATACTAAAACATTTACTATTTATATTTATAGGTAAGTAAGAAATGTTTTTATATTTACATGAATTCTGGTTTCCCTGATGCCATGACCCACGTGGTTGGACCAAGCTTGGCTCCTTTCCTCAGGAAACAGTTGACCACCTGAAAACAATTAAAAATATTAGCGTGAAGTATAAAAACGGATGATATTAACAACCAACTTTGTAAGTTAAAATGAAGAATGACAAAGTTAAAAATCGAAACAAAGACAAATGAACATTAACAAGAACGCCCATTGGATTCCTATGGCATACTTACAGGAACATTCCGTTGTCCTATAGCCCGGTCCAACGGCCTTAGGCCGCTGTGATCCACCTTCTCCAACGAGGCCCCCTTCTCCAGAAGAATCTCGACCAATTCAGCTGATCCCCCGCAGGCCAGACCAAGAGGTGTTCTGCCACTCCCGTCGGGTTGATCTGAAAACAATAAGCCAACGTTTTTGAGTCTTGATTAAGGGACATCACAATACAACATAGCGAGGGAGAGGAGCTACAATAATCAAGAATGTTCTATTAAAAAAAATAGACATAGACTGGTCGCTTTACATTTCTTGACGAGGAAAAGTCGTATTGACTCTTGTTGCATGGACGTGGACACATCGATAGATGTAGAGATATCCTTATATGGACATTTATAAAAATAAAAATACAGGTTTTTAACAAATATCTAAAGCGGAAGTGTGATATCAGCTTCACTTGATTGAGCCTACAATGAGATTTGCTGTTATACTTTTTCAAACACTGCTTTTACCACAGTAAACCTACCATACCAACGTACAGTCAGCGTTAAATATATGTGTACCCTTTAGTTCCTTGTCTATTGACCGTCATATTTCAACTCTCGTATGAAATTCGCACAGCGATCACAGTGACAAAGTACTAAAGTGTTAAACATAATATCTGACGCTGACTGTACTATAGTAGGTACACACGAATGTATCAATAATCATAGGTGCTTCATTTGGCGCATGTCTCAAGTGACAAAGACGAAGTACTTACCGATATTAGCTCCTTTGTCTATGAGTGCCACAAGGGTTGGTATTCTGGAGCGCAAACAAGCCCAGCCAAGGGCCGAGATGCCATCAGCGTCCACTGCGTCAGGATCAGCTCCTGTTATAAGAACAATAGTATTCTAGGTGACACCTAAAAAGACTTTGTGCGATGTACTTCCTAATCTACAACGTATTAAGCTTCTCTTATGGGGAAAGGAAGTCAGTCGAAGAAACTATGGCACAAGAAGCCATCTACCTGAAATCTATAGAACTAGGAACTTTAGAGAATGTACTTTTAATCTTAATACTGTAATGTATACCACCATGCACTTTACTTGCCCTGCCGTAGGCATAAAGAAAAGGACACTTAAAAGATTTTTAGCCAATAAACCAACTCACCATGCTCCAAAAGCAAGTCTATCACATCAGCATGGCCTTCAGCAGCGGCCAGGATTAACGGAATCTTCCCTCCCGACCCCATCACATCAGCTCCAGAATCTAGTAGTCTCAAAACAAGAGCTGTTCTGCCGTTCTTCGCTGCCAGCGCTAAGGGTGACAGTTGACGTGCATTCAGGGAGTATGGTGTTGCTCCTCGGATGAGAAGAGCATCTGCGATTGCGGCATTGCCGGTTGAGCAGGCTGCTGTGAGAGCTGTCTCGCCAGTAACGGGACAAATGCCGTCGGGCTGAAAAAAGTAGATATTAATGTAATTTTTCCTTAAATTTGTAAGTTCCATCAAAATGTGTAAGATTTTGAGTCGTGTGAGTTTAAAATGATACTATCAGGTGTTTAAACTTCAAGTTTCCATCATTTGACTCTTAATTAACATACGACTTATTAATTAACATACGACAAAATTTAGATGACTAGGAATTATGATAGAACTTACTATTAATTCAGCAGTATCCAACAAGTACTCCACAATGTCGAGGTGACCGTTTTGCGCCGCGCCGATCAGAGCATGTCGTGATCCAGGCACAACTTGCTCGATGTTGTCATCGAAGTCTAGTGGACTCCGGTCGTCTCTGCCTGTCTGGCAGCCTAGGAGGTATATCACTGTATCCCTGTGCCCGTTCTTTGCTGCGTGCACCAACGGAGTCTGTTCAGCTGTGTCAGTGTGGCTTAGTGATGCACCTGGAATAACAAGGTTAAGTTTGATATGTGGTTCTTCCCAATGAAAAATGGATTCTTAAGGGTGAAACTGCAGTAATGCAGTTGCACAAATTGAAGATAAACTGTACTTTACCTGTAGCTATAAGCCTTCGTGCCACATCCGTATGCCCTCTCTGACACGCCAAAGACAACGCCGTGCATCCTTGAGAATTGGTCATTTCGAGATCTGCTCCGAACTCCAACAAAAGACCAACCATTGATAATATCCCTTGGTATGCATACATGCACAATAACGGTGCGTTGCCAAGACAATCCGTGATCTGATTCGGTGAACCACCAGCTAAAAGCATAAGTCTAGAGACTTTGACATTTGGGGTATAGATATTCCTCAAATTGGCGATTGATTCGCCGACGTTGGCCGAGCTCGATGCAACCAAATTTGCCTGCAAGTCTCTAGGACACAATCCTAACTGTGCAGGACCTAAGTTTCTATACATGTGTGCTTTTAAGATATGATGACCCAGTTCCATTGACTTCTCTGGGTCCAAAGGCGCTTGTACTCTGGCCAACCGGAATGCAATTCCACAGTGGCCTGCTCTCAGATCACAGAGAAACTTCGGGCTTTCATTATCATCCCGCCGCATCAACCATTCCCTGAACGATGGATGGAAGAACATGTACGTGTTGTCGATTCTCTTCACCAAGAAATCTGTTAAGCTGTCAAATCTGTGACAGAATTCGTCCCATGGAAGAAACTTGTCAACCAATAGCGAGTTCACCGAGTAATAAATCTCCACCAATGTAAGTGGATATAATGCAGCCAAGCACACGCTCAAAATGTGTGTCACCTTCTCGAAAGATTGGACTGTCGGGAATCTCAAATTGAATTGGAGTAGGAATATCTGAGCCAAGGATATTGGTACCACTTTGTAGTTTGTCGATTTGACCACAATGTGGCTTTTTTCAAGGAGATCTAATATTAACTTTAGGAACAAGAATGATCCTTGGCTTAAATGCAGAACGTATTGCGCAAATTTCATCACGGAGTTGTGAACTCCTTCCATTTTGCCAGTCGAGCATTTGATGTTAGTCTCTATTATTGGTGCATTTTGTACTCGCATGTTGAAGTATTCCAACAAGTCTTTGTGGACGTTATCAGAGTCGTCCAAGCTGAGTCTCGAGTAAGGTAATTGCTTGGTCAACTCTATGAATTGAGTCCTGACCGTGGCAACTACTTTGAGCCATGAAGGCATTTCTGTAATGTGTTTGGCCAGGAACGACGCTATGGTATGTCCATGGTCTGGTCGGTGATATTCGGCTTCGCAAAGACCATCAATGAGAATGATGCTGTTAGATCGGTCTATGCTTCCATTTCTTCTTAGGATGATAAGTGGCTCTATGATTCCTCTCATGAAGGCAAGATCGGGGTCTGCTATACATTCTTTGAGGGATAGACAGGCCAGTAAGTGAGGCTCGCTGAGCAGATATTCTCTGTAGGATTGTAGTCTCGGAGCTTGGCAGAGCTGTGCCGCTAAAGAGTGGACGAATTCTCCGACTAAGCACGTGCTGTTATTGTCCGCCTGTAAATAATAATGTCTATGAAAATAATGCTTCTTGTGACAATATCTATGTAGAATATTTTTCCCTCTAAGCCTAAACACAAACAGTGCAATGGCTGATACTTTTGCATACATAGAGTGTAAGAGTTTAGTTGCCCGGACAGAAAGTCCGCCATTCGCACAAAATAGCAAAAGTGCTCCTGAGTTAAGGTTTCATGTCTTTTACCAACTGTCACCAAATTTAATTCATGCGCAAATGTAATTCACTTCATTGCTAGTAATTTTTGAGTCTTGAAAGCTTAAAGTGAAGATTCATCTGATATAATTATGATTCAAACTTGCCTGGCAAAAATGATAAGCCACGACGTGCGAAGCGAGATGCGTGCACATCCCAGCAGTGAGCTCCTCAGGGAGGACTTCTCTGATGTCGGACTGTTCCCGAAGTTCCTCGTAGTCATAGTTCCTCTTCCTACCGAAGCAGGAGTACTGCACCAACTGGAGGATGAGAGCGGTCTTGCCGGTGCCTGGTGAGCCGGAGATCAGGATGCCTGGAAGAACGGAAAGACGTGGTTAGAAACATGTCACTGACCTAAGCTAGCCAATTTAAGAACGATGAAGTACAGCGACATTTTCTTTCAAATTTCAGTATATACAAGGTGGCCGGAAATTAACCGTAAATATTATACATATATAACATGTGGTCGTGTTAAACGCGTCAGAAAACCCCTGTGAAGTTTATTTCTCCGAATTTTCATGTAAAAAAATTAATAAAATCTGATAATATTGCCCACTCTTTTGTACTCCGGCTCTTAGTCAACGAGGTAGCATCGCAGTGTCGAACGATTGCAGGTGGTTCACGAGAGAGCACGTTCTTAGTTAAAAAGTTTTACAAATGCGCAAAAAAATCTTCAGGCAGGAAGATATTGTAAAATCTATGATGAGAAACTAAGCTGTTTTCGCTGTTTTCAATGCAAATAAGATCTTGAAATCTATCTACAAAACTAGAAGGCAACTCTTTCTTCAGACAAATTAAAAAGGATGGTTTTCTTTAG
Organism: Adoxophyes honmai; assembly: GCA_005406045.1. Taxonomy (NCBI): domain Eukaryota; kingdom Metazoa; phylum Arthropoda; class Insecta; order Lepidoptera; family Tortricidae; genus Adoxophyes; species Adoxophyes honmai. Next base: position 63,696 of record BHDV01009278.1, on the reverse strand, counting down.
CTGCATTACCTGATGAGCTAGATTCCAAAGCCTTCTCCATATCTCTCATGAGCCACTGCCTTCCAGAAAAGCAACCCTGGTTATCCGTGGAAGGCACTTCGAAGAACAGGGGTCGTAGCGTCAACTGAGGTGAAGGGTGGACCTTCTTGAGTTCAGAAGACGATGAAGACTGCTTGCTGTTGACTCGAGCTGAACGTCGCGCGGCAGTTTTTCTATTCTTGAAAAATCCGCTGGACATTCGTGTCAATTCATCTGATCTTCCGTTTTGTAATGCTGTAACAATAGGTGTTATGCGTTTTATAACGAGGTGCGTTTTTTATAACAGGGAGTGAAGTCTCGATAAGAACAGAGTGTTTAATAGTATTTTTTCAAACAAGTCTTCTACCGATGCATTGCAATATTTACGAAAAATATGGAAATACATAGCTGATATAATAACAAAATCAGATGTGTTTTCTGACAGTCACAATACTAAAATGTTCATTATGTTAAGCCGTAACCCCATATCTTATAGAACATCTGCAACCCTAACTCCGATACTGGCTGTGTCTATCCAATTTAGGACTACAAGAGTGATGTATGTACAAAATGAACCATACTGTTAACTGAATGCCGTCTGCTGCCAGGACTGGATGAGGAGCAATTGCTAGCAGCCGACAATGACATAGACGCCAGAGAGCCGAGAGAGTCGCGCCCTAAAGGCGTCGCCGCTTCAACCTCCGACGAGCCTGTTAGCGTTGAGACCTGTAAAAACAGAAATTCAAATTAATCCTCAAATGAAATGGCATGATGCTATCTATATTGTCCTAGGAGACCGACTTCATATAAGTACTTCAAAGTTCCATAGACTTGCGTTAAATTTTTCTATCAGCGCCGGAAGCCTCATTGCTTAATTAAAGATGTAAGTCGCAATGTTACAAAACTAAAGCAACTTTTAAATATAAAATACCGTGAGCCCCATGGATGCATCATCAAAACACGTCGGGCATTTCTTCGAGCGTTTCAACCGTCTCGTTCATCTGGCCACTTTTTTGTAAAAGTCGAAGAATATTATGATACCATCGTTTAGTCATAATTATATTAGAGGAACAGGAACTCTTGACAATTAGTCAAAAACTATGTCAAAATCTACAGCAGATTCTTGTGAAATCTAGCCAGATGGATGAGGCGGTTGAAACGCTCGAATAAACGGCCTCATATGGAACTTAGCTTGAACGAGCGAAGTGAACGAGTGAAGTACTTACCGGGCTCGTGTTGTGCGAAGCGAGCGTGTGCGCGTCGAGCGAAGCGAGCGAAGTGCAGCTCTCGCGCGACTTGTTGCGCGAGCGCCGCTCCCCCAGCAACAGGCCCAAGCGCATGTACAGATCGTTCTGTCGCCTCTCGAAACCTTGTTTTATATGCCCACCTTCGTCATCTAGAAGAAAAAAACGAAATTGTGGTTATGGGATGCTCTGATAAATTTTTGACTAAACTCTCCAAAAAACTCATCAATAATAAAACATAGCGTTTCTAATTAATCACTTATTAACAAGGAAACTCTAACCCGATTTATCACAATCAAAATCCTTCAAATCACACAATGGCCTATTTTATAAAAAGTCAACCATTTCTTTTTTTTTTCTCATTTAAATAAAGTTGATTTTACACGGTCAGAATCATAGGTGTTTTCTTTCGATCCTGAAAAAGAGTCGTCCCCAATTTATATTACAAATTTAAAAATTTCGTGACTGCCATACTGATTGTAGATACTGAATAAAAAGAATAAATAAAATGGACAAAGTTAAGGACATTTTTTGTACTATCGGCATTGATTGCGTACTCGTATTTTAGTAGGAAACGCCATTATTTTTGAGAAAAAAAGGAAATGAACATCTTTTTATAAAATAACCCACAAACACTTTACTTTTAATCATGCCGTTTACAAAGATAGTAATAAATTGAGCCATGAATAAACACACACAAAAACAAAACATACAATCCATGCATGTACACACATACGAGAACAATCGTGCTGCAAAAAAAACAATAGCTGAATAAACCACTCAAAATAAACATGTGAACGACAATTTCATTTCAAATAATTACTTTTTCACACACTACAATGAAATGAACGAATGAATCCCATGTTTAGTATCACATCTTTAGATCCGTTTAGCTATGTGTGATTATTAAAATAAAGTATTGTGTTGCGTTTCACAAAGAAAGGCTTAATTTCTTGTTAATTGTGTTAAGGTTTTAATTATTTTTTGCTCCCAAGGCGTAGATACAAATTCTTGGGGATACGTGATCCGTAAAGAATTGATTATCTTTCTTTTTATCCGAACGTACGAACAGTATTAATTACTAATTGTACCTATACAATCCGTATTGTGTAAGCAAAAAAACATTTCAATCGATACATAGGATCTTCATAAGTACAGTCGCGTGCAATAATATGTAAACGTTTCCTAATTTCCAAAAATATGTATCCACATAAGGTATCTTAATTAAGTGTAC
>BHDV01009278.1:29137-56569 GCA_005406045.1 Adoxophyes honmai | reverse complement strand
TTTTGGTCGAATATAATAGGGTTGCCGTATTAACGATAGTGGCGCCCTCCTTCATTTTCACGACTTTTTTGACGGACTATACATATTATTGCACGCGACTGTACATCACAAGGGTACAAAACATATTGCCTTAACAAGCTAATTGTATTTTTCGAATGCACCTTTATTACGTTTACATTATTATTTATTATTCGTTCCGATACTAAATAACAACCATTTATCTATCTTTATAGTTTTTGACAGTAACACAAACGACTAAATAACTAAATTAAGGTAGGCTACTTATAAATTTAAGGTGTAAGTTAAGTTAAAGTATGCTTTAGGCGTCGGGCTAGCAAACAGTCACTTAAGTCACTATTATATTTCTTTTATCGGTGGGAAAGAAAAGGCTGCATTAGTAGCAGCACTTTTTTAACACAAGTAGAATAAAAAAAAAAAATATGAAAAAACAAAAGCCAGTCGGCAATTTCGAAAGTTGTTTTTTTTTTCATTTGTGAGCGGCCTACTACACCATGGAGGTTAGGTATGTATATGTAACAACTATTTTCTTGCCAATGAAACTCTACGAGCACTCTGCCTATTTGAAAATATAGGTGTGATGTGTAGATACAAACGTAATCGAGGTGTAATTTGAGTATCACATGAGAGGCACCGAACTTTACACGCCGTAAGCTCAGTCACGTTGTTCTAGCCTCTACTGCCTCTGAGATCAGATGACTAAGGACGCTCGGGTGTCGGTAACACTATCCGAGGATCTGACCATCCTCAGGAAGGTAGTTGCGGTGAACAGCGGCCGCGGAAGCTCGTGGGAACATAAGAGGTTTACATAACTCGAACTGAGGCGATGGTATCCTGAATACGCAGTGTTTATGGTTATACACAGTGAAATTTTATTAAATTGGTGATACCTACCTAATTTCTGCGTCTTACTCTACGCTGCATAACATAATGTTTTAGTTCAAATTGTCAAATGTCTGAGGATATTCATACTAAGGTGAACTGAAATCACGACTTCAATGTAGACCTCAAATTTAATGAGTTATAGTGTTTAATTGTCCTACATTGTCTGACTAGGAAACACATATTTTGTGTGACATAATATGAAACAAAATGAGATATAAAACGACTTACCGTTCATATTTATCCGTAACTTGTCAACCTCAATTAACCTAAGCCTTTAATAGGTTTGTATATTTTAGTATGTAGATATGTTAATAAATAATAAACTGTGCTACGTTTTTTTTCTGTTTGCCTAGGTCGTCTACCACATTCATAAGAAATTTATGTTTTTTGTATACATTTCCTATATGGACAGAAAATCAAACGGGAAGCGAAATAACCACGCATTGTTCTTATTGAAGCGTTCACCACCATCGACTTGTAAACATTTCGAAGAAAAACAAAAGTGAGAAGCATGAGAATACCTCTCGTTGAGCTTACAATGTAGTTTATCAGCTTGGGAAGGAATCAAATTGTTACAGAGTTTAAGTTACATACAGTTTGTGGAACTGTTTAAGTGCCGATTTACTCTTTTCTGGATGACTGTATCTTTCTCGTCTTATAGAAACACTTTAGATAGGGATATAAAACTAGAAAAAAATTGTAAAAGTTTGGCTACCATTGTAATAACTCAAACTATTGATGTATCTCGCCCACGACCTCTAATCGCGCCCTGCCGTACTAAACGGACTGTAATTGGTTTTTAGCCCAATAATAATGATGGATTGTTAATGGATCTCAAAGTTATCGATCCATGGGGCTAAGATTAAATTTGGCTATATAATACCCACAGTCACGAACCGGGATTGTTGAGCCACTTGCCACTGTTAGCAATTTGGACGTGTAATCAATGACCGATGTGATGTGACCGACTAGATGTTAGCTATTGGATTAGTATTACACGACCAAGTTACAAAACATAGGTAAGTAGCTCATCAATTCCGGTTCGCGATGGTACATTGCAACGTTTGCAACAAAAATTAATTTGGAAATTTTCCGCCATCTCGTTTATTTTTGACTTAAATAATGTACCTATTTGTTTCAAACGTATCCTAACACTATACTATAGACCGATAGGTACTTAAAAGATGGTAAACAATCTTGAGGTGTCTTTTTATTTAAACATACACTTTATAAATCAAAATCTTTACATTTTACAATTTAGGTATGAAAAAATCATTTACTTTCATAATTGAATTGTATATTGTAACGATTTTCATTTTTAGACTGTGTATTTCAATAAAAAGACATGTCAAGATTGTTTACTATCTTTTAAGTACCTATCGGTCCTATAGTATACCTATAGTATACCTGTAGTATAGGTACCTATAGTATAGCTTGCGGGAAGGATGACTGAAACTAACGGAGATGATTTTTTTAAATAAGCACGATTGCGAAAAAAATATTCGCTGCCCACTACATTTTTTTTCCATATTTTTTATAAAGTTAAACTATTTTTTTGTTAATGTTCTATGTGCAATAAAGAGACACACTTTCATACTTTATTACTATTTACAATTACCAATAAAGAGACGTTGCAAATGAACGAAGCTAGTAATGAGTTTGAAAGCCAGTTATTAAGCGCCATATGGCAAAGGGATTAGCATAGAAATGCGATACCATCCTGCAGGGCGTGGTTCTGTGGTTTATTAGATCGTTGAGCTTCCATGGTAGATGTTGATTTAGTGTTTTTGGCTGGATGCGTCTCGTTATGAAGTTGAAATAAAGTTGAAGAAGCTTTTGAGAAAACAGGTTAATTTGTTGCTTGTTCGCAGTGTACGAAAGCTTTAGTAATTTCGTTCGTTTTGAAAATATAAATGGACTTATAACTATAATTGGAAAATTTATCATAGACGAAACCATGACTATTTCACGCTTTGTAGCTAATTTTGGTATAGTTTGGCAATTCAAGTTAGATTTAAGAGATATAAAAGTGACAGGTCGCTAGCCTGTCGTCTAAATCAAACTTTAGCTCTTTTCTTTATTTATCTCTTAGGGCATCAATAGAAGAAATGAAGTATAATTTTAAACCGCATACCACACAGGGATTTCATTTCGTTTAGCCAAAATACTAATATAGAATGATTGTGTCTTTAAATCTCTATACTCTTAAACAGATACCTATCTTTGCAAATAAAAAATATAACTTGCAATGTAATGCGACATTTAATTCAAAAATGCTGCAAGCGTCCCAATCACTTCCAGCGCGTTGCATCTCCCGATACAGACGGGAACGAGTCTGCTAGAAAAAGTGTCATCTCCCACGATGTCATTGCTGCGTGGGCTAACTCGACTGGCGTAGACAAAAACAACCCTAGTAATTGAGAAAATGTTGTTTTTTAAAACAACGTGATGCATCAAATACGAGCTTGTGAAAGTGAATCTACAGATAATCTACCTTTACTAGTTGGAACATTACTGATACTAGATTAAGTTTTATGATGTAAAGTTAGTTTCGCCAGTTTATAAGGACTAAAGTTGTGGTAACTTGATATACTAAAGTGTCTTTTAATCACTAAACTTACCAACTTAAAGTACTTAAATCTACCATTTACCGCTTTCGTTTTTAGATTATTTTGAAATGTATGCAGGTTTTAGTTATTGTGATTATTATATCCATTTTTAGAGTTCCATAGTCCACAAGGAACTCCTACAGATTCGTAATGTCGTAAATCGATAGAAAAAAAAAATGCTCAGAAAGTAGGTTACTTATTTTATGCTGAAGAAAGCGGTGTGCCACCAACATGGTTAGATCTTCCCCATAAAGCTGAGAGGAGTACTAATATTGTTTACATTCCCATCTTGAAACATTCCAATAGGATCATGTAACAAATTCTGCATACTAAGAAGCATAAAATATTTAATCAAGTAACGGTTACAAATGTTTAACAGGCGCTGTTTTAAACTTTCGTGATTCTCACACATAATTATGTTTACGCGGGACTTAATCACGGTATTTTTAGGACCCGGGCTGCCAAACAAACGTCGAGCTCCGCTTCAGTCAACTCGTGACCACGGTCGCTGTAACGCGGCCGAAACGTCGAGAGGTAATTAAAAAATACCGTGATTAAGTCCCGCGTAAACATAATTATGTTTAACAGGCGCATTTGTAAGGAATTTGTCACGACGCGGGAATCTCCACAGGACTTGTTCGTTGTTGAACATTAATCTCGATTAATTATTATTAAATTACACTATCCATAACGGTTGTGCTTGTAACCATAAAACCATCGTCTCAATCTTGTTTTAGTATTTTATGAAATGTATAAAGACCTCCTGTTGCTATCCTGAGTGGTGTCGGGTTTAGAATAACAACAGCTCTCCATTCCTTCCGTGGATGCCGTAAGAGATGACTAAGGAAAATAGATAAAGTTATAGGTATTAAGGGTAAGCCTAGGTAAGTTAGGGTGATAGCCTAGCGATTTGTCACTATTTTGCTGAAAGTGGCGACGGAGCGTGAAATGTTTTTGGCTTGTTTGTGATTGGCTTTGATTATGGCGTTTCGTGTGCTCTGCCTACCCCATTTGAGAATACAGGCGTGATGAATGTATGTATGTTGTAAAAAGACAGTTCTAAAAACCCAAGTTAAGACCCGAAGGCGTCCGCCGTAAATGAGGACAACATAAGGGTGTTTTAACTTGTATTATTTTATCGTAGATTCATCGAGCTTTGCTATCTACAGTCTATGTCCCACTGCAGAAAAAAAAACTTGTCTATGACATTAAAAAAACAACGCAATTTTTTATCAATAGCAAAACGGCCTTGACTTTAGCTCGAGTGGATACAATCACGCCTCTATTATGATGACACTTTGCATAATTTAAAAAGTTTTGAACCCAACTGTGATCAAAGAGTCTTAGCAGTTAAGCTTTTTTTAGCGTGGGTTCATTTGAACATGTTACTAGTTGCTTTTGGGTTTAGTCATTGAGCACAATGACATGTAATCGATGTCAGTATCGAATGACTGGAATTAAGGCGTGCTTAGACAGGTGATTTGACCGTGTTGGATGAACACCTACAGTTTTTTTGAAACATTTTAGGCCTGGAACACAAACGTAGATGTTAGTAAATGTTAAATTATACTAAAAATTACTACGTAACATGAAATAGTCGTGGTTTAGTCTTTCATGTGCTCTGCCTACCTTGTATGTGAAATCAGGCGTGTTATTTACGTATGTTGAAAAGTTCAAAACTCACGGCCGTTTTACCGTACCGTTTTGTCTAGTCTGAACCTGTCTGTAAATTCATTTGGACCAATAATCGAGCCGATATTTCTCAGTTTTGAGGTGAACTGGACCAAAATGTAGAGCGTGGGCTGAACAAGACTGAACACGACGGCAAGTTCAGTCCAAGGTGAGCGCCTGCGCAGACGGCGGTGGAGAATACTACACAGATCAGTATTAAGACCTACACGAATATTTTTAGGTGAATATTACCAACTTAAATCTGAAATATTTGTTTTGGGAATCATGTTGAATTCGGAATTAAAACATTTTTGGGTATTCTTATTTCATGCCCAAGAGATGCGTCAGAAATAAAATGTCTTTGTATCTGTAACATTCTCTGGTAGAGAACACTAGGGACAACTCGAAGGAGGCCTTTTGATTAAGTACTAGTGTTAAGTACGTAAGAAATGTTAGTTTTTTGCTCCTAGTGAATAAAATTAAAGATTTTAAAGGGGCGAAAAATAATATAGATAGCCATAATCGTCTCTTACTTACCATGGACTATACATATACCAGAAAACGAATTTTAACTGTTAACTCAGAAGACAACACCATGGAAACCATAGATAAAATAGTAGTTTGACCCATAAATATTTACGTAAGGGCAATTGTAATTTTGTAGTAGTACATAGACTTAGATTTTCTTAGATGTTATCCGTATAATCGCCCCCCTGCAGTCAGTGACAGATGACAATCTAGGTAAAGTGAGTAACTTACTTCACTTAATTTATGTTAAGACATTCGATACTTGCTTTGAGATCAGGAGTTTAGATTTAATCTGAGGCGATAGTGAAATTGTTGCAGCTGTGTTTTAAGACCCGTGTGGTGCCGGGACCCGTGTGGTGCCGGGTTAGAATAGCACCTCCCCCTTTCTTCCCGTGGGTGTCGTAAGAGTCGACTCTGGGAAAGGGTTAGTGTATTGTGGGCGATGGGCTAGCAACCTGTCACTGCAATATCACGTTTAACCAGGGATACCCTGAAATTGCTAGACGTGGCACTGAATTTATGAATTCATGTGCTCTGCCTACCCCTCTGGGAATACAGGCTTGAGAATATGTATGTATGTATGTGTTTTAAGATGCCGAGTAGGTACCGAAGTTACCGAATGGGTTCCGAGGGATGGGTAAAGAAGTAAAGGCAGTCCCTAGAGGAGATGGCGGGATTTAAGATGATTGGAAAGTGTAAACCCGTGATAGGAAAGAGTGGGAGAAAGGTCTTTACCAGTAGTGGGAAAATACTACTAAACATACTGAAATTATTCAATTGATTTTTCTGCATAACATACTTCAAGGTATTTGCTTGTGTACTACAGTTTTCAAATTTCAAATATTTCAACTCTATTATACAGAAACATTTAGCATTTCAGATTAACACAGAAACCTAAAAATTTTGCCAAAACTAAAAAATCCAGAGACTTTACTACGCAAAATTTTGAGGCAATGTTTATGCACTAACGTAAAAGATATAATCGCGTGACTTAACCGGAAAAATCTAGTTACAACCTGTTCTGACACAACAGTTCTGACTAATCACAAACTTGTCAATCACTTTAGGTATTGATTGAAATTGTACACAACATCCAAACCAGATACCACACAGGTTCGTCCACTACAACCTCTACAATTAAATAAATCGTAAGACCAGTGCAGAATTAAAATGCATCAGCCAGTGTTGCCAACTTAGTGGATTTTCCACTAGATCTGGTGGTTTAGACATGTGTTTTAGCGGAAAAATATTAGCTTCTTTACAAACGGAGCATGCAGATGAAGGAGATTCTTCGGAAGATGATCATCTTTAGTTTAGCTTGTTCTTGTTTTTTTTTGCGTCGTGCTTTGGGTTATATAGAGAAATTGTGGGGAGGATTGAGATGCCGCTAAGTTTTAGTGGTTTCTGGTGGTTCGCAAAGATATAGTTGGCAACACTGGCTATTAACTACGGGAAACAAGTATTCCGCAATGTGGGATTATGTTCGCCTCACCCAGGTTGTATAATCAAGTCTTAGGTGTTATGAGGCTTTGATACAATAATCATTGCATTAATACTATTAAACTTTTATGACTGTCGTCTGTTTGCTCAGTTAAAGTACTTATATTTCTCCATTTTAAACTTTTGTAACTTGTTTTTCAACTGTCTTTTTCTTTGTTTTGTCTCTTCCTTAGTCGCGTCTTACGACATTCACAGAAAAAATGGAGAAGTTTCATTTTAATACCTGTCATCACGCGAGTAATATTGCTAATTTTTGTCGAGTATTTTACTTACTTTATATTCATTTCTACAATTATAATAATTGCAGTGCGTTACATCAACAGTATGTAGCTTGATTTGTAATTAAACCTTCGTGTTGGTTAACGTATTATAAGATGAATTGAATGCTAACTAGATGTTAACGAGTAACTAGATGCGATGTTGTTTGTTAAATATAAGATACTGTAGTCAATATACTACGGGTAAGTACTCGTATGTAACATTTATTTTATTTGGAGTATTCAAGGGCAATCTTTGCGAAGAATTGCTGTAAGCCATTCGTGTACCAATTGATTCTTTTCATTTAACAAAGATTTCGGCTACAAAGAAAATTCTGGCCAAGGCACTGCCCTTGAAGGCAGTCCATAATTGGTCTTTTATTAAACAAATTTAAACTGAATTACGAAATCCCTCCGACTCGGAACTAATACCAACATGTAATTTATAATCTTCATCTCGTATCCAATTATATCTACCACAGATTATAAAACTCATTTACATAAACAATTTTGAAAGCCATTCAATGTTTATCTACGGGGTCCGTACATCGATTCCTCCGCTATCGCTCGAGATGATCGCATTCGCCCACGGATCGATATGTTATTTTTGTCACCGATCCCTTATCTCGATTTTAGTAACGATTGTTCATATATCTTCATCTCGGATGTGTCGAGTCATGCATGCCTGCGATATGAGCATTATAGGAATGACAACAAAAGGCAGTGTTATAAAATCACAAGTCATTTTACGTGTCACAATCAAAGAAATGCTTTTTGTGTTAACTATACATGGTGCCAATCAAACCTAGCTTGTGTGTCGCAATTCATTTTGATGTTAAAAAACAACGCAACTCAAAATCCTCAAGCTATCTGTACTTAAATATACATATGAAATTCAAACACAAACAAATGGAAACGGGAACAACAGAACCGGTCTCGATAAATAGCTGTGCATCGAACGATCCGATTGTGAATGTATGCAAGCCTGCAGGCAATGAGTGCAAAAATCGAGCCGTGCCGAGTGGCGGGAATGCGGGCCCGATTCCAACTGCTAAATTCCTAATTGAGAATCTATTTACATTTAGAACGGAGCGTAACTAGCTTGTTTTGACGGGTTAATTAAGCGTTGACGAATCGAGCCCACATTCAGCTAAGGACAATGTCTTTGCCTGTTAATTGGTTCAGCCCCTGTGGCACGGAAGAGTGCGCCGACCAGAGCGACCTGATCTTATTGAAGACCAAGCTATGCCAAGCCGCGACCCGAGGACCCTCCTCGGGCAATCCTGTTGAACCAAGCACCTTATTTATGCTCCGTGACGATGCCAGCAAAGTTCACTGATAAATGCCAGTTACCTAAGAATTACTAAGCGAATGCTAATGCCGCCAGGAACGAATTTATTAATGCTGACAGATAGAAATGTTCCCACCAACAGATAGATTAAGCACAGAAAAGGGGCGAGTGCCGCGGCGAATTGAAACTAATAGTTTTCATTAAGAAACCGCAGCTGTGAACGGTATATTGAAATACAGTCAGAAATTGGGTGGACGGGAATGATATAATTAATGGAAATAGAAAATGTCGCTGATAATGTTCACAGCCGGCCCGCCGTCTGCGCCCGCACGGGCAGCGTTGCAAAAGTGGCGGATACCTAACCTCATAAATATCTATACTAGACAGACAACCGGTCCTTGGCGGAACCCCTACGTACATCCGGCGGGAGGCACGTAGGCGCTGCTGTCGCAACTGTCACTCACGTTTATTTACGAGCCGAGGATCCTCTCGGCTCTAAAAGCTCTCCAAATGGCCTATCAGGAAAGTAAGAGCTGCGACGTCTCATGAATGAGATTTCAAAGCTGCCGTAGAAGGCATCAATGAAGTAAAGCGTGTTGCGTGCGCGCGTTGCGCAAGGGTGATGCAAATCGGCGGCTACCACGCGCGGGCCCACTATGCAAATGTGGAGATGGCGTGCGATAGTGCTTACCGGAGAGAGGGACGTGGTTCTCGGAGCCGTGGCGCGAGGCGCGCTGCGCGAACGGGCTGCGCAGCGACTTGGGGCTCAGGAAGAATCTTCTCCTCGTGTGGGGGGGAGTGGGGCAGCTTTGGACTAAATTGGTGGGTTGTTTTGGGGGTTTAGGGAGTCGCATGGGGGACTGCCAGTCGTCCTGCCGTTGCGGGGAGGGCGTGTAGCGCTCCATGGGTTGTCGCCGGCCCTGGCTGTTCCTAGCGCAGATGGGGCAGGCTTCGTTCCTGAACATGCAGGCGTAGCATCGTTCGTGGCCGCAGGTGTCGATCAGCTTTCTCTTCTTGCCCTTGTCGAAGGGCATGTTACAGCTGGGGCAGTTGGTGCCTCCAGTCTCGCTCTCCAGAAGCTGTCTGATGGCCGCCAGGTCTGCAACAAAGGTTAATTCAGTTTTAATGATCCATTAGCCCGTTTAGTATGCGCGGTTGTCGCGCGTGGAAATCGATTTACGTTAACGACCCTTCGCTTTATTCTAGCGAGGGATAATGATATAATTCCTGTTTGTAACGACGTATGGACTGTTGTAACAAATTACATGATGGAATTTTAAGTGGAATCATAGCAGTGTTGTTTTAGAACAGGTACGATGTTACACAAGCTTGGTGTGAGTCGTAAATAACTTATATCCTTCGTATTTTCGTTTCGTCATTAAGAGATATGGAAAGGCTGCTCTCGAGGGCTTAAATCAACACTTTCAAATTAAGAGTTCAGTAAATCAAGTGTCTGTAAACGAAGTAATTAAATCTGTTGCCTCACGACGCAAGGGCTCACACCAACCGTATTGAGGTAAGACTTAAATAATAAACGGCATTTTTCTGGTTTGCGTTGTATTGGGTAGCCTTGGAAAGCTGTGAGGTCTGTAGAGACCTGGATGAAGTGGATAGGTTCGTGAAATTTGCCATATTTCTTATTTATTTTAAACGCACGCCATGGTCAGCTTGCGTCACGTAAAGGCTGTCAGCTGATGATAATAAATGTTTGCACAGTTACAGTAATTACAAAAACCATATGTTGTTTTGGATCAAGATGTAGTTTTTGGGTCAAGATTTCCTATGCAATTGGGGAGAGAGAGAAAAAATTTATTCTAACTCTGATTGTCTGACAATTACCTAAATAATTTTACTTTGAAAAAAAAAAATATTCCTGTGTACTTTTTTCCCCGTGGTCTTCATAGCTACAATAATTTTGATAGAGCTCGTTTTGCCCTATTCTCAGAACAAGGATTTAACTTAAGTTTTCAGTTTTAACTTACAACCTAAAAATATGCTAGAAGTGGCTATGAAACGTGAAATACTGTTTTAAACTTTCGTGATTCACACACATATTTATGTTTACGCGGGACTTAATCACGGTATTTTTTAATTACCTCTCGACGTTTCGGCCGCGTTACAGCGACCGTGGTCGTGGAGTTGACTCGTGACCACGGTCGCTGTAACGCGGCCGAAACGGCGAGAGGTAATTAAAAAATACCGTGATTAAGTCCCGCGTAAACATAAATAAACGTGAAATAGTCATAGTTTTGTCTAGACAGCGTTTCGTGTGCTCTGCTTACTCCATTAGGGAATACAGGCGTGATGTATGTGTGTATGTGTAAGTTTTTGTATTGTCTAACTTTCCTAACAGTTTGTTTGTTATTCTATTGACGTAAGTGTCCAATTATGTTTATTACACATTTAGCCACGCACTAGTCCATTTAAAGTTTATTCCCGTCGATCACCACTGGCTAACTTTTTTCGGTAATGATCGGCAGTTGTCGTTTATTTTCGGAAAGGTCACGAAAGGAAAGCGGCCGGCGCCGGCGCAGTTTTGTTTACGAGGTGTACCTGCCTGACAGGCGTTGGCTGCTGCTTTATTATGCCATAAAATAATGTTCGATTAGTATACATGATTGTACATCAATGTAGGCATTTAAGCTTTGATTTTTTTCTGTGTAAACTGTATTTCTATCAGAGATGTGTCGCGTAGCGTATGTGTGTGAAATAAACTTATGGAGTCACTTAATTCACGTATGATGATTGCAATGAAGGGATTCTATTGGTTTATTTGAAACATATTCCTGGCGACACTTCCTCGCACAGTTTGGTGGAAACGCAGCCTCATTTAACATGAAGCGTTTTGCGTCATATGACGTCACAACAACCTATAATTATTGTACCTCGTAATTTAAAACCTAAAAATGCTAGAAGTGGCTATTGAATCTGAAATAGTGTCTGCTATGTCTATGTAGCTTTTCTTGTAAAGCATACCTGCACCTATTTAGTCTTAGTCGACTCTTACGACATCTACGGAAGAAATATACATCACACAGTCACAGCAGCAGTCTAGATATCTAATTGAAATCATAAATAAGGTAGGTAATTAATCTAATTGCAATTGTAAATCAGGTTCACCTCTAGACTGTCTAGGTACCGGGTTTATACGGCAACTGTGACTACCACTTTCACTTGTATAGCCTTTATTTTAAATTGATTAATTAATGTCCTAATAAAAGCCGGTAAACTCGTTAATTTAATAGTGTTTCCTTTACCACGCTGTTTTGATATAAGTAGACCCCGCTATCGGAGGTGCAAAACGGTAGCTGTCAATTTCGTCCCATTACTAGGGAAGGGTAATTTTTTTTTTGAATGTCGATATTTAATAATAATGACAGTCTAATGAGTAATGACATGTCTATTGTATTGTATAAAACATTATTAGACGAATACTCGTAAACACAGCAAAATAATCGAAGAAATGTTGTAAGATGACATGGACTATCTATTGACTTACAAATAAATTACTATCAGTATAAGACTAAGTGGTCAGTATTAACCTGTACTGAAAAGTTTTATCCCAAGAGCGTTCATGCACTATCCTGCAACTAACGATTATATTTTTAATGCTAATGATTTATCATAGATCCCAAAAAACATTAAATTGTATACAAATAAACGGACTTGTACATAACTTATGTCCCGGCCGGTGTGATGTACGCTTTACATGCATACATACAATCACGCCTGTGTTCCCAAATGGGATAGGCAGAGCACACGAAACATGACATAGACATCCATGATTACGACTATTTCACGCTTCACAGCCACCTCCAGCATATTCTTAGGTTTGAAAACAGATGGAAGAGGTAGTGAAAGCTAACCTGTAGCGAAAGCTAATCTATTTCCTTAGTCACATCTTACGACATCCACGGAAGAAATGGAGAAGCGTTCTTCTATGCCGATTCCACATGCGCGCTCTCTTGTTTAATTTCGAATATTACAACGACCGCACCGCGTCGTCCCGCTCCCGCTGTCAGAGCATTTGGAGCTTTAGCGCTGTCCTTTATTTATGGAACTGTTAAGAATTACATACATTAATGCTAGTTTTATATGTACGGATGGTAATTAATCAAATACCTCAAGAGGGTAATGGCGTGCTGTGAGGGGACGTTTAATTGCTTGAGATTTATTTTGTCTTGCGACGAAGCATTCAAGTTTACTTTTTCTTTTGATTCTTTGATGAGAGAAAAAAATGTGATCATGTGACCATCCACTAAAAGGTACACGTTTCAAATATATCACTCTTGTGTTCCCAACAGGGTAGATAGAGCTCACGAAATGTTACAAAGACAAAACCATTACCATTTTACGTTTGGTAAATATTCTAGCATGTTTGCTAGGATTTTAATTAAAAGGTACAATAGTAGTACCTAGGTTGCTAGTCTGTCGCCTAAACCGTACCTATAGTCTATATCGAAATCGACGGCAGAAATATTTAAATAATAACAACGAGTAAGTTTAGAAGTTTCCTATAAGCTACGAGAAGTCACAAAAGCCAAATGGAAGCGCTAATTATTCCCACTAGTTTTGCCGAAGGATCTTAAACCATCGCGCGATGTATGGTATACCACCCTTGTTTTGTCTACGTCGATCGTACCTATACCTATCTCTTGATATATTACTAGACAGTTCTTTCCAAAAAAAACGAACAGTAATCATCATCTCGCCTTAATACGAGTAGGACGCTAAAAAAGGATAATGACCCGAAAATTGATGAGCTCTCTTAAGGGGCATACAGCATCTAACTTTTCTACGTCATGTTGCACACATGATGAATGATGCACTATCGGAAAAGTGTAGGCTTTCAATTACCTGTTTAAGTGAATTTGTAGTACACTAAAATGCTAAACGCCAGCATGAATTGCTCAAATTACATAGGCCTGGCCTGTGTTGCTGTCCCATGTGTCGTGTTGAAAAAATATTTTGGAGTTGACTAGGTATGCGATTTTTTTCTGTGGCACCGAATTTATTAAATCCAATAATGTTTTGAAAACAGTATCCAATTCAAAATTAAAGTCAACAAATTACAATCAAATTTCGTACAGGTAGAACTATAGATTGCATGTTGAGACCTTGCAACGGCACAACATAAGAAAGAAATTTAATAAACTATTCTTAATTATCCAAAATGTTTGCTTATTTCACAATTTCACAGTCTTATTTTGACTTAATACATAAAAATACGTAATATGTTTCCAAGGTCTCGTTAGAATATTAGATTTAAAAAAGTACAGGGACATGCCTCGAAAAATGTTGTGTAGAAGCATCAAAATTGATCATACAAGACCATCTTTACATTAGCTCCAGTTTAGGTGTATTCGGCCCCTTAACAGGAATTAGGTATTTGAAAATACCACCGCGGCTTGACCTAGAAATCACAACAAAAAATGGACTCTATAACATTCCTTTTAAAGTAGAAAATTACACAGCTAATTTAAGTCGGAATGTTTTCACATGCTAATGTTTTTTTTCGCGGCGAATAACTATATGACTCAGAGTCTGACCAGCCAGACACAAATCCCCGTACCACAAAACTGTAAAACTTTGATCTCACTGCATTATTCCATACAAAAATAGTATTTTTAAAAGCTTATCGTCAATTTTGCTGCATCGTGGTACGGGGTCTGTATTTGGGTTTGAACAATTTTGTTAACTCATTGCGGTTGACGAAACGTAGTATCTTCCTTGTTGTTAAAGCATTAGATTCGAAACTTGTGTGTCATTAGATTTTTCGACGGTATGTTTGGCCTATTTTGTATGTCAATTTTGACTACTGTATGCCCCACGTGGTTTACTGGTGTATGAAATTGTTATTTAGAATAATTGATGCGATTTTAATGAGGTACCTATAAGTATTGATTTGAGATTGTTGAAACGGTACATTAATCAAATGGAGGATTACATTGGACAGGTTCAAAGCTAATCAAAATTGTACAGAGAAATGTGAGTTCTAATTATATTCAATCAAGTTTTTTAAGTAGGTAGATAGATATAAATTTTGCCTGTTGTCTTTGTTGTTAGGTAATATTGTTCTGTGTCTCTATGGTAATAAAGGATACATATTCGTATCAAATTTCGCAAGAGTTTATTACAAACTATTAGATATTGAATTTGTCGCGCCATGATACCGTTCAGTGGTTAGAGTGAGTGTACAGGGGTGTACCTGTGTGAGGTCTCAAAATGAAATCACAGTTGGCAATTTCACTTGTTTATATTGAACTCTGAAACTCTCCAAACAAATCTCATCCATACAAAAAAAACTAAAACTATTTAATAAATCTAAGGTGACACAACGTCATCAAGGGCGATCCTACAAGTAGCGACATCTATGAAGAAACTTAGGAACTAATCTCCAATAGGTTTGTAAACATTGATTCGAGTATTGGGTTTGGGGACAGCGCCATCTGTCGGTGAACGTTGAACTTAAATATACAATCTTAACAGTGAGATTTATTCATAGATATTTAAAATACTGATTAATATCTGAAGCTAAGATTATGGTAATATTTACTACGAAATGGTTTTGACTATGTATCGCTTCGTGTGCTCTGCCTACCCTATTTGGGAAAAAAGACGTGATGTTATTTAAAATGAAGGTCATTGCAAGTATCTCCGACAAAAAGTAAAGTCAGTAAAAGAGGTTGTTTAAAGATGGAATCATTGGCAAAACAATTATGAGTTAACTCTTATTTTAGAGAATGAAATTTAAAGATAGAGACAGCAAAGCGCCATTGGCTTCTATTCCATACTTCTGTCACTTCACTCACATTCATCTCTCTCGTCATATACATGCTCGACGGTTTCGGGTACTTTTAATTTTTCCTCTTCTTGAAACATCGCCAATTTATTCAATATACGTTCTTTGAGGACAGTTAAGAACAGAGAGCAAAAACATACATACCTACTTATACTATTTCAAAAACTTCTTTGTGCGTCTACTCAAATTTCACATGTTTTGTCAATCGATTGAAGGTCAGCAGGAAGAGATCCCTTAAGGAATATGTTCGCCTTTGTACTTGTGTTTTGTTCTGTGCTTGTTAATTTGTTATGTTTATTTTGTACAATAAAGAGTTACATACATACTTCTTATGCAAATGTTTATGTTACATAATAACGTTGGCTATAAATTCTTTAAACTAATTGACATAAAGCATTCGATGTCGCGAATACCTCGCCCAGCCGCCAGGGGTCACTGCGAGCGGTTAATTAACGCGTTTAATTACTTTAATTACCTTTAATCATCTCTGTCCCGTCGCTAAGCCCCATGATTAACATACTGGTTGTGTAAGTGAATATTACCATAGATGAATTGCCAAAAATGTATGCAAGTTACTATCTCAATTAAAGGGTTGACAACTGACAACTGGTTCAAAAATACATCGTTCTATTTACGAATGACGAGAATAAAATTTTCCCGTGTCGTGTCGGGTTTAGAATAACACCTCTCCATTTCTTCCGTGGATGTCGTAAGAGGCTACTAAGGATATAGGTTGAGGTACATTTTAGGCGACAGGCTAGCAACCTGTCACTATTGTACCTGCCACCTTAAAACCAAAAAATAGATGCTAGAAGTGGCCACGAACCGTGAAATAGTCATCGTTTTGTCTATGTAATGTTTTGTGTGCTCTGCCTACCCCATTTGGGAATACAGGCGTGATTATAATGTATGTAAGTATGTTGTATTATTCATAAAATTAATTTTAATTATTGTTTTGAGTAACGTCATAGGTAAGTACATAATTAATAAGAATTTTTAGTTAGCCTTTTTGACTGGTTAGATATATTGTTTATTCCTTAAATATTTAAAATATTAGACACTAATTAGTTTCCAGAAGAGTAAGTTAACCAGACCAGTAAGTGTTTGTTAGTCTGTAAAGTCGCAACAACTCACAAACTACGAAGCACGCACGTGGTACCTACAGGACAAAAAACATACATCAATATTGACATGCTTTTGCCATTTGACAGACGCAAACGAAGATCTCTCCTGCCAGGATGATCTATAGATCGGAAGAGAGATCTAGAGGCGTTATACTGTAGCAAAAAGTATAGTTTGTATGCGATCTTTATCGAAGACACAAAAGTTTACAATAATACTTAGTTACAAGACAAAATAGTAAATAACTCAGCGTGGTGTTGGGTTTAGTAAAACACCTCTCCAGATCTTCCATGGATGTCATAAGAGGCGTCTAATCTAAGGCATGGCAAAGGTATGCTTTAGGTGACAGTCTAGCAACCTGTCACTATTAAACCTCTTTCATCAATGCTTCAACCTAAAACTATCTTAAAAGTGGCTACGATGCATGAAATAGTCATGGTTTTCACTACTGCCTACCTGATTTCGGAACACAGGCATGATGTAAGTATGTAAATGCGATTTTGTCTTTTCGTGCATTGTTTTAGACACATCTAAATTTTATCCTTAGTCGCCTCTTACGACATCCTCGGAAGAAATGGATAGATGTAATTCTAAAACCCGACACCACGCAGAATAATAATTAGTTTCTAATTACCTATCGTTAATTAGTTTCATAGCCAATAGCCATTGCTGCAAATCGCTATCGCTTCTAAATAGGACAGACATCACATATATCAGTGGAGAAATCGCCATTAATATAGCCTAGAGCTTGTCAGTTGTCTCTTTCGCGCTCATTAAAAAACAGTAATGCTATAATAGTATACTCACGTAGGTATCATGTACAGGCCCCTGCATTAGATATGGCGAGATTCGCTTTTCTGTAGAAAAAGCGATGTGAGCGATTTATATTTCGGGAACTGTAGTGAAGTAACACATTGTTTTTTAACCGACTTCAAAAAGGAGGAGGTTCTCAATTCGACCTAATTTTTTTTATTTTTTTATTTTTATTTTTATTTTTTTTGTGTGTATGTTACTCGATAACTCGAAAACCCGTGGACCGATTTTCAAAATTTTTTTTTTAATCGAAAGGGTATAACTCGAAATTGGTCCTATTTGCACGACACCAGGATCTGATGGTGGAATCTTGGAGAAATCGAGGGAACTCTTCAAATTTTATATGGAGATGTACGGCGTTTTCGGTAATTTGTTGATGAAGTCAAGATTTTACATTCAGTAAACAGAATACTTTCAAAATATTGCTAACTAGTTGTGCCCGCGACTCCGTCCGCGTGGAATAGTGACAAATTTCCCCCGTTTTTCCTACATTTTCCACTGTTTCTTCGGTCCTATTGGTCGCAGCGTGATGTTATATAGCTTAAAGCCTTCCTTGATAAATGGTCTATCCAACACAAAAAATATTTTTCAATTCGCACCAGTAGTTTCTGAGATTAGCGCGTTCAAACAAACAAACAAACTCTTCAGCTTTATTATATTAGTATAGATTTGAAGTCGGTTTTTTTTTGTTTAAAATTATTCTACACAATATTCTTTCAGGCTTGTGTACTACTGTTTCTGAAAAACTGAGTCAACTCTAAGTAACCTTGTAAGTCTGTGAGCTATATCTACATACATAATCGTGCGAGTCGTCGCATGGCAGCCCAGATTTCACCTCCCATTCATCATACTGCCCACAACGTAAATCCAGTTCAAACTGGTCACCCTTCATCTCGTTGATGGGCTGAACCATTTCTAAGACTTGTAACGATCTAGGTTAAGTTTAACCTAAAACAGTTTGTACAAATAGGTAAGATTAATTTTGACGAATGTGAAATTTAACTATCTTATTTATGTTGATCAAAATAGGTGTTAGTGGTAGGTGGTAGCTTCAAGGTATCGGTTGTAATATTCGAAATTAAGCGAGAGAGCGCGCACTCACAGGCATTCCCAAATGGGGTGGGAAAAATACACAAAACGTGACACAAACAAAATCATAACTATTTCCCGTTTCGTAGCCACTTTTAAGATAATTTTAGTTTTTTGAAAACAGACGGAAGAGTTGTAATAGTGGCAGGTTACTAGTCTGTCGCCTAAACCGTATATAAGTCGCCTCTTATGACATCCATGGGAGAAATAGAGAGGTTATATTCTAACCCAACGCCACACAGGAATACAATAAATCAGTCATGAAATACCTAAGTTTAAATTTTATCTCACGGAATGACAAAAGCCTAATAAACTCAACGGCTAATCAAGCATACTCCCACAGGGAATCATCAAAGAATCATAACAGAGACATCATCACCGATTGAAAGCTTAAATATTTTCATGATCCGAGTTTATTGACAATTTCATACAAATTGGTTTCATTTACATACAATTTTATACCACAACTTATAACATTGAAGGTTCAAATACCTGTAACACTTCATCTCGAGCCAAGAAGCGTTAAGCAATGGGAATAAGATTGAAATTGCATAGAAGTTTGGATTCATATTTTTCGTTTATGTAGACGACATTATGGTCACTATGGTTCTTTAGTTGCATAATCGGACGTTGTCTAATTTTGACATCCGATGGCTATGGATGGCTCAAAGAATAAGATAGAGGGGACGTACGACTGTGGCATAAAATTGAATAATAAATGGGAGCTTATTCGTATGAAAGTGGTACGTTACGTTACAAAACTTTAATTGAATATATTATGACTAAATATTAGACAAGAGAACAGTTTGAATGTTGCTTTAAAACGAGGTATTTTTTCTCGCAAAACATCGTTGCAGTACCTAAGTATTTTGGCAACAAAATTACCTATGTGCGGGCGATGCGTGTAGATGACTCATACATAATATTATTATCAAATGGGGTAGGCAGAGCACACGAAATAAATCCCCTCACGTATCGTATTCAGTTTTAGCTCAAATGTAGGTTTTAAAAATTGAAGAAAGTTGCTAGCTTGTTGTCAGAATTGTACCTAAATCTATTTTCTTAGTCACCTCACTATCATTTTAGGAGCCGCTCCTATTGTACGCCACCGCTCTGTTACCGTGTTGTGTGTTCTGTTGGGCTGTGTTTCGCAGCAACGGTTGCAGCAGACATAAGTTTCACAACGGTACTTCATTCTGGCGTCATTAGGTAAAAAAACACTTTTATTTTACAATAAATAAAACGAGTATTGCGACCAGGTATTTTATTTTAACCACCCGGTCGCGGCCTATGGGGAACCGCCGGTCTATCCTAACTAAAAACAAGTTTGACGTCTAGCCGGATTGTAAAGTCTATTTACTTACGTCTATGCCCCATACTGCGCGTGTCAAACTCCGGCGCAAGCGTGGGCTTGACACGTGCACTTGCCGGGTCCGAACCCGGGTAAACATTAACCTTACAGCTATGAACCTAATGGAGACATAATTATTTACTACGACTGTACAGTCAAGGACTTTAATTCATGAGCCACCATGGAACCAATTCACAGTAAACGTCATAGTGACATCACATTAATTATCAAGGGAAATGGTAATGATTTTTTCTTTGAAAAGCTTCTATGGTGGCTCATGAATTAAAGTCCTTGACCGTACCATTGGCATTTTTAAACTTAATTCGATAGGAAAAGCGAGATTAAATCACTGGAGTAAAATACACAGAAATCACGCCTGTATTCCCAAATGCGGTAGGCAGAGTACGTGAAACGCAATACAGACAAAACTATAACTATTGCACGCTTGGTACTTGGTACACTTCTTGTGATTACATATTTGCGGCACTTGCATTTGAAACTTTAGGTCCATGGTCATCTTCGCGAGGTGTCGGATAAACTTATTAGCGTCTCAGGAGTCCTCAGGGCCGGGACTTTTTTCGCTCAGAGATTGAGCATAGCCGTGCAGCGAGGGAATGCCGGAAGCATACTAGGATCGCTACCCCGGGCAGGCGAAATTCAAGGTTTTAATTCTTTATAGTATATGTTCGTATAGTTTTATTTGATTCGATTTGTATAGTCGAACACTTCTAGTATAATTATAGGTTTCAAAAGAGAAGAGGTATAATAGTGACAGGTTTCTAGTCTGTCGCCTAAAGCTGCCTAAACCAATTCCTTAGTCACCTCTAACCCGACACCACACCGGTAAAAAATGGTACCAAAAAAACCGTGTGGGCTCGGGTTTAGAATAACACCTCTCCAGTTCTTCCGTGGAAGTCGTAAAAGGCGACCATGTGGCGGTTATGGCATTTATAAATTCGGGTTAACTAAGTACATAGTTTACTAATTTTTGATTCACTAGTTTACATCCTTCACCCACCGAGATGCTTTACACAAAAATTAAAGACAAAGTTTGAGTGAAAGAGTTTGGTCGCTCCAGTACGTTGGATACTTTAATGCTATGAACTCCGGTGGACGCATGCGCCGTGGGAACACTACGTTTTAATTGGTCCATTGACGTTATGGTTTGGACAAATTAGTTGTGTGAAGAAAAATAACCTAACATGGTAATACGGAGAAATTGAGGACGTATTCATTTTGAGGGTTCTGTATGCTTAGTTTGTACTTTTAATTATAGCAATTTAGGACTTTACTTTTCTTCATTTGGCT
Organism: Adoxophyes honmai; assembly: GCA_005406045.1. Taxonomy (NCBI): domain Eukaryota; kingdom Metazoa; phylum Arthropoda; class Insecta; order Lepidoptera; family Tortricidae; genus Adoxophyes; species Adoxophyes honmai. The sequence continues at coordinate 35,325 of BHDV01009278.1, read as the reverse complement.
ACGGAAGTACTGTTTAGGGATTGTTTGGTTCTCAGGAAAGGACGGAGCTACTTTTTATCCCAGAATGCACACGGGATAGCCTTTGAAAATGTCACACACTAATCAGATACGGTAAGATATCTGTTACTGAACATATATCTGTCAATATCGCTCCCTATACAATTCAATGGGCTAACACACACAGCGCAGATTTACCGTCAGGTATCTGTATAGCATTTATACGCAGATAAAATATTATCGTATATGCGTAGTCTGTGACGGGCTTTACGGGACATACTTTCATACTTCATATTAAGTTCCTAGATTAGGAGTATTGGCGAATGCATCTGGTGACTGAAGAGCTGGCAGCTTCCTCGCTCAACACGGCAAAATGGGTTAAAAGCCGGAAATACTCATAGTTTTGTCTAAGGAACTTTCCATCCCGTTGAACCCGTCCACTGCTGATATAATTTCCAGTTAACACTGACGATAACCGTAACTCGCTTGTCGTGACCAACTTTTAACAATTCGTAACTGATCCTTGTTACTTTCGAAACTCGATGGTAACTCGATATGACATTCGTTTGTGTGATTGTGAGTTTTATTGGTTATCGCTATTTAACATTAATAAATGAAAGCAATGATAAAGTTGGTAGTTAAATAAAAAATCTCACGCCTTGTGAAACGTGAGTTAAGTATTTCCAAAACTCAATATTGTGGCCTATGTGAGGCCATAAAATTAAAAAAAAATACAAAACTGCCATACTTTCGTACGCGTCGTTCGGTGCAGTAAACGCCACTTTACGTGGTCTTTGGCCAGTTCTTTGGCTTCTTGATCTGTCATAACCCGCAATTTTTCCTTCACCTGGTTAAAATAGGCCAGTCTTGGCTTTCCTCTGCCTATTTTCCCTTTTACTTTTCCTTCCAATAGCTTTAACAAGAGTGATATCGGATCAAGTGTCCTGTCATGTGGCCCCTTCTACAATTTATGGTCTCCTGGTACAGGTACTTTAGATTCATAACCATAAACTCCATAAAGTCATATTTACAAAATTGTCTTTATTTGATCCAACAGTATTCTTAGGTATTCTTGAGCTACTCGTGGCCGTTTAAGAAATAAATTCAAAGTATCACGACTGGCTTAAATAAAACAGCTTACTTAACTAAACACGGCGAATCACGATAGAACTAGCTGCAATTAGGCTTGTTGAAAAAATATCGATATATCGATATTTTTTTTGAAATAACCGATATTTTTGGGCGATATATTTTATAACGATATATCGATATATCGATATAAAATATTCCAGATCGAAATTGTATCAAAAACGATATTTTTTAGTTTTTGTGCGGTCGACTTAACTTGCTGCTCAACAGATGGGTGTCATCTACTGGGCGTTGAGGCGTCGAGCATTGGTTATTTTACCTTAACTGTTAAAATACAGAGTATGAGATGACTGAAGTCAATTAAACCAATTTTTTTTGTATCATATCGATATATCGATATATCGATATTTTTAAATAAAAATATCGGTGTCGATATTGATATTTTATTTCATTTCCAACATCCCTAGCTGCAATTCCAGCTAAATGCAACTAACGTTACGTAACACACAGCACGATTTAGTAAAAATGAACTAAACGTAAGTTTGGTTCAGCTCTAGCTTAGAAACCAAGCGTAAGAATTAAATTGAATCGAGTATTTGGCTGTTTACTTAAACGTGTGGAAGATTCCAATCTCCCTCAATCGTGAGGACAAATTCTAACATTTGCACGAATTGTTACGACAGAGCTTCGTGTGACTTCGTGCGAGTTCGTGCGACGCTCGGAGATGTTATCGGTTTGTCACCGATCGAGTGATAAGGTGAGATGTGCAGTTGGTAACGCTTTGTAACTTTTTTTTATGGAAACTGTTTTAGATGAAGGAAAGAATAACACCTCTCCGTTTCATCCGTGGATATTGTAAGAGGCGACTAAGGCAATAGGTTAAGGTATATTTCAGGCGATAGGCTAGCAATCTGCCACTAGCGTAGGTATCTGCCAACTGAAAACCCAAAAAAATGCAAGAAGTGGTCACGAAACGTGAAATAGTAACGGTTTTTGTTTATATCGCTTTTCGTGTGCTCTGCCTACCCCATTTGGGAATGCAGGCGTGATTGTGCGTATATTACATGGAGCCAGAGTAAACAACGTAACGTTTCCTTTACCTTGAAATTTCTACAGATCGAACTCACTAGCGGTGATTCGTTTCCAAAGTTGACCGCTAGTGGCGCTGTAAAATTATCCATACAAAGTATACACTGTCGCTAGTATTGGTCGCTCATAGTGAAAAGGTCCTAGCCCTACTAAGCGTCGTCACTCGTAAGTCACGTAATTCTCACTTTGGAACCGTTTCTCGTGACTTTTATCTCGGTTGTAATCGTCAACTCGAGTGCAAAGTTAAATCAAGATGTACTTGACCGCAAAGGAACCTTGAGAGTTCTCACGCCGTAATCCTTACGTGAAGGATTTTTAAAGTTGACCGTAAATATTTTAATCAGTGGTCGGGTATATGCGTCTGAAAGACTGTGAGCCTTTTTTTCAGAATTTTCATGCCAAAAGAAAATGAAAATTAAAAAAAAAGCCCTGTCCTGTGTACTTTTGAAAATGTGCTAGAAGTGACTAAGAAACGTGAAAGGTTTGTCAAAGTAACGTTTCATCTGTTTTTATACCAAATTAAATTGCTGGAAGTGGTTAGAAAACATGAAATAATAGTAGTTTTGTCGATGTAACGTTTTGTATGCTCTGCCTGTTCTGTAGGTATCATTTGGGAACATATGCGTGATGTATGTAGGTATACTGGAAACTTTAAAGTTTAAACAATTGCAAACAATGTCTAAATAAGAAGCGGTTTTTTCAAGAGCAATAAATTTGTGAGTTAAACTGTAGTACGGTTCACATACCCCGAAAAGTGGTTCGCGAAATGTCACGACAGTACATGCAGTACACGGAGACCTTATGACGGAAGTCCCCTTTATAGCTTGTATTTTTTTTACATACATACATACATACAATCGCGCAAACCTAAAACTACCTATGCTAGAAGTGGCTGAGAAGCGTGATAAAGTCATAATCATGGTTTTGTCTCTCACATTTCATATGTTCTGCCTACCCCACTTGGGAACACAGGCGTGATTGTATGTATGTAAAATTAAGCAGTTTAGGGGCAGCGCAGACGACAGACTTTTGTGCGATCGAGTCTGCGGCGCAATAAAAACTCTGAATGGAAACTCTCTGCGCGCCATTCAGAGTTTTTATTGCGCCGCAGAATCGATCGCAAAAAAGTCTGTCCTCTGCGCTGCCCCTTATAATGAACAGGTTACAAATCCACATATAAAACAATTCGCGTTTACAATTTTAGCAGGGTTAGTTTACTGCCATCTCCTGTCGTAGTGTATACGTGCTTTGGGCTCCGATATGGCTAACTGTCGAAACGTTACGTTTACGTTATCGTGGCTGTAAATTAGAACCATTGTATTGACTAAACGGCAAGGAGCGGCAATAAGCTTTTGTGACTCGGAAACAATGGGGTTATCCGTTTATGTCAGTTTTTATTAGGAGGTCGGTGAACTTTGTGACTTTTAAGTTGAGTGAGACTGACTAATGCGGTTTTCTTAGTTGGTGTTAAGATCATTTTCAGTGACCACGTTGAACCGATGACGAGTCATGAATTGGACTAAAACGCGTCGAGTGACGAATAGAAAGAAAAATTTACCGACTTTTTGGTAAATATCTTTCGGAGTAGAAAAAAAAACATAAAATTCTTCCGTAGATGTCGTAAGAGCCGACTAAAGAAATAGATTAGGCAACAGCAACGTGTGTTACTATATCTCTTGATTACTTAAACCAAAAAGATAAGCTAGACGTGGCTACGAAGCGGGAAATTATCATTGTATATGCTCTGCCTACCCCATTTGTGCCTACATGCGTAATATAATGTACGTTTATAGTTTTTAATTGATTTATACTCTGAAATTTTTAGCGCCAAATGTTTTATAGCCTTGTAAAAGGTACACCTGTATTTACTCGTAATAGCATATAACCGCAACATATAATCCCGTACTCGCTTCCGCTAACAGCAGTTACTACAGTTACTACGTTAACTTTAGCTGCCGTTTTAAATTTAACTACCAGTTAAGACCGGTGTCCAGTAGAGTAACAGGTCGTTTAGATGTGTCTGATGTCATGATGGTAAGTATACCAGTACACATTTCTTTGTATATTTAACATACATACATACATACAGAGGCAACATAACAGATATAAGGGACTAAGGATAATAAGCAGTGATCGGATCTAAGATGCAATTTGGGGTGAAAGACCTTAAACGTTATGCCTATCGTGGACGTGCCTCGGGATTTCCCGGGATTTTGGATAGTGGGTTGTGGATTTAAAAAAGGGTCATTTAATATTTGCACACTTAAAGAACACTAGAATTGTCTAAATAATGGATATTTGTAATGAAATTATTATTATTTGTCGATAATGTTGAGAATTTGATATGCAGGGCTCAATTTGAATGACAATATCAGTCAAGACATTATCTACTGCTTATTTCAAGTGGTCATTTCATTTAATAAAGGAGATTGATCATGGGTAATTGTTTACTTTTTGAAATGATAATAAAATATCAAAAAAGTCGCGGGGTTGTAAGTCATATCCATCCTAATATTATGGACCTAAACCCCGGGAAGTTGCATCCTAGATCCGATCACTGATAATAAGCTTTTGTGACTCGGTTTAGGTATGCTCTAGGTGACAGACTAGCATCCTGTCACTATTGTACATTCAAAGAATTTGGTATAACTGTGCCACTTTGTACCATTTTACAAGAAATGTTACTGTGACACCATACTATCTACTAATCAAAGCAATATGAAACTCATTTTGAAAACGTTCAAAGTGGCACAGGTATCAATTTCCTGGACTGTACCTATTAACTTAGAACCCAAAAATATGCTACAAGTGGCTGCGAAACGTGAAGTAGTCACGATATTGACTATGTTCTACGACATCTACGAAAAAAATGAAGAACTGTCTCTCTAAGCCCGATATCACACGGGAATATTTACCTGGAAGAATAGTACGGAACCCAAGCCGCGAGTCCGACTCGCACTTGGCCGGTTTTTAATTCCCACGAGGCTAGCAAAGTTTCTTTGGAGCTTACGGATAAAGCTTCGTCCGGCACCGGACAACTTCCGGGCTTTTGTCCGGCTCAGCTAGATAGAAACGTTTACACGATGCAATCCGTTTATCTTACAGTTATACTAGTAAACTACTGAAAGCATGGTTTTTAAACAGGCTGTATAAAGTTGTGACAGAGTTTTTTTTTGTTTTTTTTACAGTCGGCTTAGAATAACACCGCTTTATTTTTTCCGTGGATGTCGTAAGGTGAGTCTACATCAGGGTACATAGACAAAACCACGACTATATTACGCTCCGTGGCCACTTCTAGCATATTTTTTAAGGTTTAAGTTGTCATGTATAATAGTGACAGATTGCTAGCCTATCACCTAAAATATACCTAACCTATTTCCTTCGTCGCCTCTTACGACATCTACGTAAGAAATGAAGAGGTGTCATTCTAGACCCAACACCAAACGGGTTCTACCAAACTGTTATTAAATACACAAGTGCAAGTATCTCAATATTCTTATCCTCCTAAGGCCCAGCACCAAATTTTGATCGTTTGAATTTAAGGCTTAGTGTCATTCACGTAAAATTCAAACTTATTTTGACATTAGTCCTATACGTAGGACCATGGGCCTTAGAAGGTTAAAACAGACTAAGCTACAACAACTGATAATCCCAATCTAACTCACACTAACCTTTGGAAACATCTCGTTAATCGGCCAAGAGAAATCTCAATAATAATCATTTCAACACCAGAATAAATTAACCACAACAACCAGGCCATAATAGAACGACCAGCTCACCCTTGCTCATTAAAATCAATATAATACTCATAATAATTTAACAGTAGCAGCCTTATATTATGCGGCATTGTTAGAGAGAAGTAAATAAATCAAGGCAGTACAGTCGATGCAAGTAGAAAGCACTTGATTTATCTTCGACTACTATGTACTAAAACAAATTATGAGCTTTACGCCGCAAATAACACTGTAATTGCCACATACGGTTTTCTTAATTTGTGCTTAGATTTAGGTTTA
>BHDV01009278.1:5606-26703 GCA_005406045.1 Adoxophyes honmai | reverse complement strand
ATATTTTAACAAATGTGTATAGTGTAAATAAACAGTGTAAATAGTGTATTTGTGATTTTTATTTGTGGACTTATATTCTCCCACAGTACCATGATTTGAAACAACACGGCAATATTAGATTAGTCTGTCGTTTGGTTTTGAGATTTTGTGTCATGACAGCTAGCATGACAGGTAGTTTCTCGGGTCTATGACTGTCAGACTGAGACAAGTTGGGAAGGAAAGGATTATTGATTAGAGACAAAGGGTTGGTGTATTGTGGGCGATGGGCTAGCAACCTGTCACTGCAATATCACGTTTAACCATCTGGTTACCCTGAAATCGTTAAACGTGGCACTAGATTTTTGAATTCATGTGCTCTGCCTACCCCTCTTGGGAATACAGGCGTATGTATGTATGACAAAGCGATAATACAAATTTTGTTCGTAAAATAGACTGTGTAAATTGTGTAAATAGGTTGTGTTGGCCGACGGACGCGAGCGTAGTCACTGGCATCCTCGCACCGCTCAGCTACCTCGCACATCTTAGCCACGCGACTCAGAGCTCACACACATCTTTCCCTTCTCTGAGCTGTTTCCACCAGAGCTAAGTTAAGCGAGAATAGTTAAATGAAGCCTTTCTATTGGTTAATGACAAACACATGACAAAATGCATCTTCACACATCACTGAATTTCGGATATTACAACTGATATTGTGACGCTACGCTGTTAGTGCGTTTAGAGGTAAAGAGATGGTAAAGAGTTCTGAAATCTGCCAGGTCATGTCAAGGATGAAGATAATACCAAACTACAGCTAAACTCGATTAAAGATATAAGTTATCCGTTTTTTTTATTATGTTTCATTTGATATTAAATTACAATTTTTTATTAGTTCCAAGTTCAAAATTTTGCGTGTAGTCACATCAAACGCGTGTACACTTTTATTTGCGTGAGATACAACTTTAAAAAAGTTCACATCAATCATTAGCTTTTTCTATTGATAAGAGAGCTTTATAGTCGCATCGCGTGTCAAGTGCCAACTTCGAAAAGCTCGTGACCAGAGTTTTCGTCGGGTACAGGTGAATCGAAAGCTTTTGTTATGATAAATTTATAGACGTAAGTTTGATATAAGTCAAGATTTAGAGATTATCTTTCGAAGTTAAAGTTTCAAAATTAAAATTTGAAAGGATGTCGTAAGGCTAGCAACTTATTATTAACATAAATCTAAAAATTAAGTTAAAAGTGGTTACGAGATGTGATCATAGTAAGTCATGGTTTGCCTGAGTAACATTTCGTGGGCTCTGTCTACTCCATTTGGGAATACAGGCGTGATATGTATGTAGATTATATGTTAATCCTGGGTGTAAGCTTTCCGCATACCAAATTTCATCAGAATTTATTGATACCGCCGTTTGGACCTGAATGGTTAACAAACATACACAGACACTCACCAATTTTCGCATTTATAATATTAGTATGAAGTGTGACGCGACGTGATAATATCGTTATAATGAACGTAAATTACAGAGGAAACCCAGCAAAACCAAGCAACACAAGAACGTAAATTTCGCAGTCGAAATGCAAACCATTTGGAAGTCAGTCATTCAAAGTCGCCATAAAATATGTCCCATTTTGTAAACAAATCGCACTTAAGCACTTTTGCCAGCCCGCCCACCAATACCTCAAGACGCGCGGAACACACACATCTCGCCGAAACCGCATATCTTCAAATTTTTAAAATTGCCCCGACCCGTAATAAATCCTGGGACCTATCAATTGACACAATGGTTGGATAAGTCGGCCATTAATCTGGGGGCAGCGACCTGAGCCGGTAAAAGAGTATTTAAAATGCATGCGCAGTATCATTTGAATCGACAATTTCTGGAATTGTATTTTCTTGTAGATTTTTTCCTTATTTTTTGTTTGGTGAAATGGTTTAGTGTGTAGATCGAGTGTAAATAAATACATAATATGTTAAGTATTTCCGTGTGGGTTAAGAATAACACCTCTCCATTTCTTCCGTGGATGCCGTAAGAGGCGACGAATAGGTTTAAGTATGTTTAAGGCGACAAGCTAGCAATCTATCACTATTATACTTCTTCCAGATGGTAGAGGTATAGTTTAACTTAAAATTAAGCTGAAAATAGTGAAATAGTCATAATCATGGTTTCGTCTATGTCATGTTTTATGTGCTCTGCTTACATCATTTGGGAACATGGGCGTGATTGTATGTTTGTACGTTAAAATTAAGCTAGAAGAGGCTGCGAAGCCTGAAATAGCCATGAGCTTTTGTCTAGTCACGTTTCTGCTCTGCCTACCTCATTTGGAAACATGGGCGTGATTGTATGTATGTTTGTATCCAAACTCTGTAGGTATATATCTAATTTCATACTCTAGTCATTGCATGCCATCTCCCATAGCTCTTAATTTGTTATTGGACGAAACGCAGCTTTTCCCTTTTAATTGCTTTGTTTAACTGGCCCTTCTCACGGATTCGTTAAACCACAGTTAATCGGGGAAAGTTATATTGTACAACCAGTCACTTTTAGTACCGTAAAATCGTAGTTGGTGAAAACTTTATAGCAAATAGTTCTAGGCTTTCGTTGTAAATTGGTAGATTTTTGTTAAATTATGCTCCTTTCTGTTTAAGATTCGACTTGAAAGGGGCAAATTTCTTGAATTTTTCTCAGGAAACCAAAGGTAAAACTGGAAATCATTATTGGAATAACACGTATTACTGTTTGTTATTACTTTAGAAAGCATAACCAAGTCTCAAAGGGAGGCCTATGTTCAGCAGTGGACGTTTTACCGCTGAAATAATGATGATGAAGTAAAACTTGTTCAACAGTACTTCTACCTACTACTGTTCAACAGTAGTCACGAACCTTTTTCTCCCGTGAAACGCGAAAAAAACATAGTTTTGTCTACGTAGCGTATCATATGGTCTACCTATCCCATTTTGGAAAACAGATGTATGTACATAATGTATCATTGATACCTAATAACTGCTCGCCAAATTAAGTCAGCCGACCAACCGACAAGACTCCAACATAGCAGACCAAAATGGTCATATCGTGATCTTACACTTAGCCGATAAATATTCATATTGCGAAAAGATTATTCTCGCTCCTTAATAGTGTATTACCACAGGGATCGAACCCGGGCTTGCGACACAAAACCCTCGTCTAACTGCCGTACCATAACGGGCTAATACCAGGGTTGTCCATTTTGTAACTAAGTTGACAATGTGTGCAATATTGAAAAAGTAATTGCTTGGTAATTTTATTTTGATCCATACAAACATAACGTTTTCGCTACTATCCAAAATTACGTAATGCTAAAAGGTGTAAACTTATTAACAACGATGTTAATAATCGATCCTCACAACGTTTAACTTATATTTAAGTTTCCTCTCTCGCTTACAAAGATTAGCTTGTTGACATCTTAATTTGCTTACTTATACATATTCCCATCAGAATTTCTGGCATAAGTTTGCACTGTTTTTTATTTGGATTTTTTTATTGTTCGAAATCACGAGGATCTAAATGATGAAGAAATGGTTCATATTTTTAATACAAATTCAACGCTTCCAGTGACGCGACCATTTTGATTCTGTGTAAATATAACGAAAATCTTTGAAAGTAGAAAAGGAGTACAGGATTCTGTTGGAAAACGCTTTTTGCTGGCTTTCACAATATTTTTGAGTTGCCTGTTACATGCATACAAACAACAATACTCAGTTGACAACCCTAACTAAAGCCTTCACATTTTGGTCTACTGACATTATGAGTCTAAATCGTTTTTGTTGGAAATTTATGGAAACACTTACATCACAATCCAAGTGACAGATTCGGAGCACATTTCTGAGATGAGATCATACCTGTCGCATTTAAAATTTGCTTGTTTGAAAATGATTGATTAGAACAGGTTTCTGATCGTAATTTACTATCGTGGGAGTAAATTATTTTGTATTGAATATTACGTTTCATTCAATCTTTTAGTCGCCACACTTGCCTCCTTGTCGACGGTGAAGTACCAAGACCTCCTAAACATTTTGGCGAATGTGAGATTTTTATATGGTCACGCTCGTGATTTAGCATCATTGCTGAATACACTGGTTTAATACTCTTGTTATTTAGCCGCATAATAATAAATGACAATACCAACTAAGTCACGGCACCGTATTATTGCCGTACCTATTATGAGACGTTTTTTTCATCTCCTGTAAAGTTTGGTTTTCGTAGTTAGGAGTTCTTGGTACTTCACCGTCGTTGTAATGTTTTTCTTCGTTGCGTATCTTGTGTTGCTATTTCGTGCTTAAATACTACATACTACATCACGCCTGTATTCCCAAATGGGGTAGGCAGTGCACACGAAACACTGGATATAAAATCAGGACTATTTCATGTTTGTCGGCCACTTCTAGCAATTGTTTTTAGGTTTTGGCAGGTATAATAGTTACAGGTTGCTAGCCTGTCGCCAAAATATACCTTAACCTATTTCCTTAGTCGCCTTTTACGACATTGAGAGGAGTTATTAAACCCGAAACGGAACCAAGTGTGCCTAAAGGCCTCCCCTTTTCATCCCTAACAGATCCCTACTATTTCATCTCTATTCAAAACCGGACAAGTGCGAGTCGGACTCACGCACTGAGGGTTCCATACAAACCGATTACAACGCCATCTAGTGACAGATTTTCGAACTAATGATAAATTTTAATTTTATTTATTTAGGTATTAAAAAAACTACTTGGTAGATTTTGTTCAAACCAATTTCTTTTTTCAGAGCTTCAATATCATTTTTGAAGAGCTATCCATAGATGCCACACACGTATGGGTTTGATGAAAAAAAAAATTAGTTTCAGTTCCATGTATACTTAGTTCTCATAGTTTCGGAAAAAAGTGGCTGTGACATACGGACGGACGGACAGACAGACGGACAGACGGACGGACGGACGGACAGACATGACGAATCTATAAGGGTTCCGTTTTTTTGCCATTTGGCTACGGAACCCTAAAAAGCAGCTGCCCTTGCAATTCCTATCCTTCCCGATTTACAGTAGATACCTTAGTCCGGATTTTAGAAACTTGTTTCACTTTAGACTACTTTCACAAGAGATACATATTTCTTAGTTATCATCTAGTAGAACATTCACAATTATAAACCAATTGACGTAAATATATAATTATTGTATAGCAATCACTGCATACAGGAGAAAACCTGCCGATATTAAATCTGTTGTACGAGTGTTCAGGTGAAAATCCAATCGATCCACCGTATCGTAGATGAGTGAGTTTCAAAAAAATTGTACATAGTTAAGGGCTTTAATAAAAACAAAAGTTAATTGATTCTTTTGTGTAACGACAATTACCCATACATTTTGTATAGGTAATTTTCGTTACACAAAAGACGCGATCGTGATTTTGTTTTTATTAACCCTTAATTTACGTACAATTTTTTTGAAACTCACTCAGATGAAAGTTCTGTAGCAGCTTTTAAATATATTATTTGCGTATTTCAATTTATTCATCAAAATAGCCTGACCAACAAAAATCCAATTATTTTTTTGGCGTTTGTGGTGTCGGGATAGAATGACACTTCTCCATTTCTCCTGTGGATGTCCTACGTTGTAATAAATATGTGTAAGAATAACGAAAGAAACAAAATTTAGTAGAGGTCAAACTGAATTCATGACAGCTAAACAAAGTTTTCAAAACATTAGTAGTAATAATAGAGCCTATACATTTCCCAGTGTTGGTTTAGAATAACACCTTCCAATTTCTTCAGTGGATGTCGTGATCAATGTATATGTAAACGTTTCACTGCAGGGCACAGTGAGTCTTGTGTTCATCTTTGACACAAGAAAACTCTTCAATAAATTTTTGTAACGTTTCAATTACTATGGTAAAATTAGCAGCGACACTAGCGGCGTGTATTTTTAACCATAACAAACATTTTAAATAAGTTACTTATTAAGTCGTCAAACTATAGCGAGGTAACTTTACTATTACGTCCTATAATTTTATTATTAGCGTTGTATAACGTAGTAGGTAAGTGTTGGTGTTGTATCGTGACCATACGTTTTCCCAATTATTCACTAACAAGATGTCCCAACAAAGAAGTTAATTACTTCGTGTAACCGACGATTTCTGTCTTAACCGGCATCTCTCCCAGTTGACCCACTGTCAAACAATTAACCAAGTTATTTGCATTAATTTTACGATTTTACGTAAACCTCGTCGATACCGGCAATTTTTGGCTCCCAACGAGGTATTTTTGATGAAGATTACGTAACTGGTTTCGTTGTCACCATTATTAACATAGGTTTTGTAAGGAAACAACAGCCCGATCAATTTTACAAAAAGTAGTAGTTAAACGTGATATACGTGGTAATGAAATATCACGTTTTACCATCTGATTACCCTGAAATTGCTAAACGTGACGCTTTCGAATTCATGTGGTCTGCCTACCCCTCTTGGGAATACGGGCGTGAGGATGTCTGTGTAGTGGTTAAACCACGTCATCTTCGCGTCAAACTTTGAACAGCTCAGAAAATGCCCGATCAGATTTTGCTTGTGAATGTCCAAAGAGGCCACTAAGGAAAATAGGTTTAGGTATGCTTTATGTTCCAGGCTATAAACCTGTCCCGATTATCCCTTTTTCATCTAACTTGGAAGAAAAAAAAGTGACAACAAAGTGTAAAACAGTCAAGATTAAGTCTATACCTCTAGTCATTACTTCATTTAGGAACACAGGCGTGATGTAACCAGGTAGACTCTTTTGAGACTTGGTCAAAACCGTCTCCAGTAAATTTGCTTTTAATTACATGTCTACACAGACAGGCTAAAACCAAGAAAAGAATTTTGTTTATCTTTTAACGTCCTATGTCCTGTCTTTTAATGTCCAACGAAATAAAGCAATAAACCAATCGTAAAACAATTCTATCAACGTCATACGAGTGTCCACGGGTGGTCGTATCTAGGACTCGCCAAGTAGGAACTACTTAAGGCGTCCGACCAATAAAATGTCGCGCCTCTACGTCAGGGGACATTACAGCTCATAAAGTGAATTGGTACGGGATGTCAGTAACAAAGAAGACAATGGTACATCTGGGCTATATTTCGACTTGAATTCTCTTTCATAGTTCTGTTGATCAGAATGTCATCGTGGACTGTTCTACCAAAAGGACACCTTTGTTGACGAATGTGAAAAAAAATGAAAAATAGAAATCGCGGTACAGAGTAAGTGCATACCATAAGCTTCTGTGACTTTTCATCAACAAAGTTACGTTGTCTGCCCTTAAAAAGCTTTTTTATTAATTTGGCATTGAACTAGTTCACCATCATGCGATTAATTTGGTGTATTTTTTGGGATAAATCAGTTTCAAAGTAATCTTGTTGGGGCAAAACAACTAGAGCTTTGTCAGGTTATATTTCTCTTAGTCTATGTTTTATGGGTTTCCCAACTTCTATAACTAGGATAATTCAATAATTCAGTCTAAGTAGACTAACATTTTACCAATGGAATATACATGTCGAAATCCAAACAATGTAGGTATGGTATTTAGCATTAACTTTCATTTTTCTTCTTACCATGTAATTCTTTACTTACTGTATTAAAAACGAACAAAAAAAAGCAATGTTGAAATACAAAGGCTATGGCAACATCAACAATTTCAACTTTATTACTCTTTACTTTTGGCAAGTTGCATAAAATTACATTATTGCCGTATTGCTAATTGAATATTGTGATAGCACCTGACCATTTGTAAAAACAAACTGGTTAAATTTCCCTTTTACTCATCTATAGCCTTAATCAATTAACAAAAACATTGGAATGTCTTTCTTTTAAAAAGGTCACCGTTTTAAAATAAGTTAAAGTTTACCGATAGTTGTCAAAAAGGGCAAATTCTTGGCGATGTGTGAAGGGGTTTATAATGTCACAGAGTCTTGTAGCCTACTTGTGAATCTTCATAATTGTATTTTTGCTTCAAATACCAAGGTAACCTTTTCAAAGGACTTTGCATTACCTTTGGTTAATTCATTACATTCGTTATTGGTGATGTCTTTAAAATATATTTATCTACAATTGAGTCCTATTATTACACTAAAATTAATTGCCACAGGAATGTAATTTTACTAACAAATCCTAAACTTATTCTAGGTTTTTGATAAAATGGTAACAGTAACAATCGGTAGTCAACAGTAATCAAAGATTAATTTCCATCTTTCCATGCCATAAGATACAGTCAATTTCCATTATAAATACGACGACAAAGAGACTGGTAATCTATTTGCTATTAATTTATTCTCACAATATTATTTTTAACAGAGTATCATAAATCATAAGATCATATAACAAACACTTCTCCATTTCTTCCATGGTTGTCGTAAGAGGCGACTAAGGGAATAGGTTTAGGTATACTAACCTAAGCCGAACCTGTCACTATTATTATACCTCTTTCATTATTGTTCCAATCTAAAATTATTCTAAAATTGGCTGCAAATGGTGAAATCTTTACAGATCTGATTATGTGACATTTTGTGTGCTGTGTCTACCCCATTTGGGAATTTACGTGCGTGTTCATTTATATAGGTTGACACTTAAAAGTTCAAAACCATTCTAACCTTTCCGATTTCAAATTTAATGGCGTCATCATAGTAATCAAACGTGGCGACGCGTGCGCACAGGGGATCATCTAACAAATGCCAGAATCACGCAATAAAGGCCACGTGTTCAATTGCATTTTGATCTAAATTATCCATACCCACAGACTTAAATCGAAATAGATACCGCGAGTTCCTGCATTTGTATGAAAACCAAGCGTGCCACTTTTTCTCAACCTACTGTAACGTCACATGAGTGGGAATTGACAGTCCGAGTGAAACCAATTCAAAGGTGACGCCGCCTTATTCAAGTTGTGCTGTCTCTAGAAAGTTAAACTTTTATGGATAAGTATCTAAGTAGTAAACGACTAAATGAAATTGCGTCAAAGGAAGAGCATTGTTCTCCCTTTTGGCTCCCTTTTGCCACTCGAAGTAGAGTCAGCGTCAAAAGTAACTGACAATTTTAGTACTGAGTTACGTCAAATTCCATACTAAAATTATCACTTTACTTTTGACGCTGACCCTACATACACTTGAGTCATCTATTTCGATATAAGTCTGTGTTCTTACCAATAAAGGAAATGGGGAGACGATGACTTCATAATTATGGTTAGGTGCTCTCGATTATGGTGAGCCTATTTACAATGAACGTTAGTGATATTGGATTGCTTGACAAAGGAAATCTTTGTTAGATAAGTTTATTGTGAAGACGTTCTGCAGTGGGTCAAAATGATGTTTGGTTTGATTGTATATAAGTATATACGCAGCCAAAACGTCGAGGTAGTCGTAACAATATCCGTTAAAAAATAGTTAAGTCATCCATCCAGCCTCTTTTGATGATAAAAAAGTGAATCATCTTACAAATACAATGGTCTTGACTTTGTGATGATGTCGTTACTGGGTAATAACATTCTGCTGATCATTTTGAGAGTAACTTCATGAGTATTTTCCTTACGTTACCATATCTAATCTTATAAGTCTTGGACCGCTTGCAGTGAAAATCATCTCAGGTGCTTACCTGTAACAAAAACGTATTTTTTTAGCAAATTCAGAGTCAAGATAGAAAAAAAGAAAGCAGAAATCGATGTGTTATTGCGTGTTTTATTACCCAGGTCTTTGTCTAAAACTCTTTTACAATGTGTTACAAAAATGCAAGTAAAGCAGAAAGGGGGTTAACATACATATAATCATATTATCATGCCTGTATTCCCAAGAGGGGTAGGCAGAGCACATGGATTCCAAAATCCAGGGCCACGTTTAGCAATTTCGGGGTAACCAGATGGTTAAACGTGATATTGCAGTGACAGATTGCTAGCCCATCGCCCACAAGCAATACACTAACCCTGTCCCAGAGTCGACATCTTACGACACCCACGGGTTACATGACCCATAATAAGGATTCATACATACATACATATAATCACGCCTATAATCCCAAATGGGGTAGGCAGAGCGCACGAAATGTGAAATAGACATAACCAAGATTATGACTATTTCACGCTTCGCAGCCACTTCTAGCATCATTTTGGGTTTGAAAACAGATGTAAGAGGTAGTATAATAGTGACAGGTTGCTAGCCTGTCGCCTAAAGAATACCTAAACCCATTTCCTTAGCCACCTCTTACGACATCCACGGAAGAAATGGAGAGGTGCTATTCTAGACCCGACACCACACGGGAATAAGGATTCAATTTACAATATATAAAAAAAATGAAAATCCATCAAAGAATACTCTATGATAACTTCACACTTCTATTAAATGACAGCTTACTACGGTTTATAATATGCATAGCGTAAAATTCTAACCCCTTATCTCTGAGTGCATAGTTCCGTTCACATCTACAATTTTACATCGACCTTAAGAGGGTAGATTCGTGACTAGCAGTGTTCCAATTTCGTGACATCCAAGATTATTTTAATAACGTTGTCAACCTTCTAAGCCTCGGAGCGGTGTCATTTGCAGTACAAATTATTATTTCTCTAGCCAACACGACTGTGATTTAGACTGCCATTTGTGGGAAAACTGGATTAATGTGCTTTGAAATGATAATCAAGTGGCAATTTATAAGGATTTAACTTTGAAATGACACTTTTTTTAAGTTGCCATGGTTAACTTGAAGGTTCCCTTGCAGCACTGGGATTGGGCTTCTGTGGATTAAAAAATACAGCTGGGGTAGAAAAAAAATCTTCTATTTAAACCGTTAGAAAGGTTGAGGTACTATGAAAAAATAAAGGACAAGTTTAGTATGTTTTGACCATATTTATATGTATGTACGCAGGACTTTATCACGTTTGAATTGAACGTCTCGATGTTTCGGCCGCGTTACAGAGACTGTGGTGAAGTTTTTTTTTTTTTCAAATTAATTAAAGACAAGTAACGGTACACATCATCAATCTTTTGGAGTTAAATCCTGTGACGTCATTTGTAGAAATTGTGCTAGAAAGAGTATCAGTTTTAAAGCTAAGGCTAAAAGTAAAACAGCTATCGAGCAAAAACGTATCAACGTTTTCATACCTAATTAGTCTCCTAGAGCTAATGACACTAACTAACGAGGTGACACAGATCCAAACCCTCACACGCCATACGTTGGCGAAAACAGACCGCAGAGTAATTATGCTGAGTAATTAACACAATTCCTTATAACGGTGCGATATATTCGTACGTATGAACTTATTTTAGACTAAACTATTGAGAGAAAATACTACATTCGCAACATACATTTAGAAAATGAATGATTGCTCCTCACTAGAGGACACGTTTTGAAAAGCGAATCTGACTTGGATACCATCTGATCATTGTTCTTTGTTCGGACTGATAGCAGATTATTTTTACCTATTATATCACGCCTGTATTCCCAAATGGAACAGGCAGAACACACGAAACGGCTTGTCAAAATCATGAAAATTTCACGTTTACTCGTAGTAGCTACTTCTAGTAGGTATATTTTTAGGTTTTAAGAGATAAGTACAATAGTGACAGGTTGCTAGCCTGTCGCCTAAAATGTAACATTTCGCGTGCGATGCTTACCTCATTTGGGAATATTTGTAGACGTGATGTTTAATCAGACATGACGAATTCTCCGAGTTTATTCAGTGTTTAAATATTCTTGAAACAACTCAACGAATGTACAAATAATTTGGACAACTGTACGCACACTAAACCGCATTTCAAGCGCATAGCAACCCCTTTTAGACTGGCCTTAGTAAAAAGAGGAATTCGAATCAAAGGTCGTGCTCAATTCAGTAAAAAGCGCATTCTGTGTTTACAGCCCTAAATATGCCTCATTGAAGATTCTGATGGTTTTGTGTCCCAGAACGTCTGGGATGGTTTAGGAGTTTGGGATAACTGAGTTACAGAACACAGAAATAACGCAGTTCACTGTTATTATTTTAATATTTTAAACTTTCGCGATTCTCACTCATATTTATATGTAGGTATGAACGCGGGACTTAATCGCGATTTTCACTGTTATTGTTGCCATGTGGTGTCGGATTAAGACAAAACACTCCGTTTCTTCCGTGGATGTAGTAAGAAGCCACTAAGGAAGGTTAAGGTATGTTTTAGGGGACAGGCTAGCAACCTCTCACTATTAAACCTGCTTAGAACCTAAAAAATATGCTAGAAGTCGCCATGAAACGTGAAAATAGTCTTTCGGCGAAAAGCTAGCAACCTACCGCTATTGTATTATCTCTTCCATCTGTATTCAAACGTAAAAATATGCTAGAAGTGGCTGCGAACGTGAAATTATTTTAACCATGGTTTTGTCTATGTCACGCTTCGTCTGCTCTGCCTACTCCATTTGGGAACATAGGCGTGATTGTATGTATGTGAATTTTATGCCCACATGATTTTTTTACGTGTGCACAACTCGTATTGTTCTACAAGTTGTGTACTGTTGCCCTGTGCGTGCGCACGTAGCATTCGTCCTTAGAGTCGCGTGGCGCGCATATCTTCCCAATTCGTAACAATGGACAGATTCCTAAAGGTCTGGGCTGTCTCAATGCTTCGATTGATCTCTACTACTCTAGGTTGAGGATGCGAGACTTAACAAGAGAGAACAGACGTTTTTCAATTCCGAGTTCCTGAAGGACTGAGATGTTGGTACGGAATTCGGGCCGTGATACTCCAAGCATCCGTCTCCAGCACCATATCTCCAGTGTTCGCTTTCTGCTTTCTTTGTATCGCCGCATATAAGACCTACCTAATCCGTACCAATATATAAACGTGAAAGTGTGTTTATTTGTTTGTTTGTTTGTTTGTTTGTCCTTCTTTCACGGCTAAACGGAGCGATGGATTGACGTGATTTTTTAGGTAGAGATAGTTTAGGGCAAGGAGAGTGACATAGGCTACTTTTTGTCTCTTCAAAACCCCCATTTTCCTAAAATGAGGGGTGGAAGTTTTCAATGTAGAAAGCTATAAATTGGTATGTGTGCTATCTCTTCTGTGATACGCCGAATTTAACGTGAGCGGAGCCGCGGGCAAAAGCTAGTATTTTATAGTTTTTTATCTC
This sequence comes from Adoxophyes honmai, assembly GCA_005406045.1. NCBI lineage: Eukaryota > Metazoa > Arthropoda > Insecta > Lepidoptera > Tortricidae > Adoxophyes > Adoxophyes honmai. The sequence goes on along the minus strand of BHDV01009278.1, from coordinate 13,611 downwards.
AAGAACGCTCCAGCAAAAGCACGACTTAATCCATTTAAATCCAAACGAATCAAATGTCCGGATAATTTACCGTCCCGGAAACCGGGCAATTATGACGGGCATGCACGGAAGACAGATAAGAGTGGTCGACAACAATTACTTGAAAGTTCCGTTTCACGTAACTGAATGTTTCTGATAATGTTACCATTTGTTCTCGGTTTCATTATACGCCGTTTACACGGGCGATTTGTTTTAACTTTGATTATGGGTGAAACATATGTTACGAACAGAAATATTTGTTTCCAACGTAGCTTTTGAAGGCAAATTCAATGCACTAACAGTGGAAAAACAAATGAACTTTAATGATAATCTTAGCGTGTTATGACTTTTGAATTTGTTTTTACTATTCTTACCAGCTAGTACTAAAATATAGAATGTGCAATCACTAATGAGAAATGAGGTACTACGGGTACACATATGACAATTAACGTACATAGCAATAAGAGTGACCATGAAACTTTGTAAATTTGATTTTTTTTTTCAATTAACGGCTTAAAAAACGACACGTTTTAACTACTGTTAAACCGTCAGGAATACATTTCTATTCACGACTAAAGTACCAAGACTATCAGCTAATTATAAAATGTCAACTTCCAAGAAATAAGGAAGGATGAGCGCATCAAGAGTCGCTAGTAAAACTTTCTCTATTCACTTCGCTGCAAGCTACGCAAATTCATAATTATGTATAATTATACATTACCAAAACTAGAAGAAGAGCTCAAAATCGTAGTAAGAGCTGAAGCCGGCGCTGGCAATTGAAATCATAATTCGCATGTCCGCACTTTCGAAGCCGCGGGCTTTGATCGCGGGCTTTTGAGCTTTCTAAATCCACTGTCGGTTCTGGTCGGAGCTTTATGCGTAGACGCCGGACAAGCGACGAGCTTTGAGCGGTTTATGCGACATTGTCTATAACACAGGTTACACTTGTAACCTAGCATGGACTTAATTTTAATTACATTTTAGACCTAAGAATATTTTATATTTATTATTTCCTTTTTGTATTAATTTTATAAATAAATTTGATTTGATTTGATTTGATTTGATTTGGTGTAAGCCGTGTGATGTCCGTGTGGTGATGTAAGTTATAAGTGAGGTAAATGGGTTAAGGTGTGTTTTAGGCGAGAGACGAACATGTCACTTTTTTTTAATTTGACCTAGGTAAACCTTAAAATTCATAAGAGTGGCTACAAAACGCAAAAGCCACGGTTTTGCCTAAGAAAAAAAAAATAGAGTGCTTTGTCACTTCAGGAATAATATAGCTGCTTGAAAATTACAGAAGCTGTTTTATTTTCGAAGGGTCAAAATACTAGGTTTTAAAGAAAACAGGATATATTAATTTTCATTTTAGAATTTGTCACATATACCCATTTTTTCCCATGTGAAAAATTTATTTAATTTCGTTTAGTTGAACGCAGCCTAAGTAGGTAAGGTATGTTTAGTAAAACCAGCTATCGAGTTACAGAGAAAAAAAATTTTGATGAAATTGTCTTCATGTGTAATTCTCAACCTGAAATTGTGTTCGTCCATAAGATTTAATTATTTAAAATTAATTATAATCGCTTACAGTTTATGCCTTGCACTCCCTTACTAAGTACCTAGTAGTAAAATTTACAACTGATATAAACGCATCTGTCAGACTTTAAGACCGATTGTTCGCTAGATTGCTGGCATAAGATACAGAAATTATGCCTTTTTGGTCTAACTGGACTAGTTCTATGGAATAATAAGGGCTCGATTGATCTACAGATCACTTCAAAGGTGGTTATGCATGAGATTTCGCTTGGAGTCATGTTTGAGTTATGTTTAGGAACCTTCGTTAGGAACAGATTGAGTATATTTATAAGCATCACATTGCGACGAGCATGTATGAAAAAACTAATGAACGTGGATGAAGCAAAATAGGTATGTCAGGATCGTAGCAAGTGGAACAAAGTGGTACCTACCCCTGTGAGAAAGAGGCGTGATGGAATATATGTATGTATGTACATTTAAGAAAAACCTATGTTAATGATAGTGGAATAAAACGGATATATTCACGTTTTCATATCGATATTTGCTCGACGTGTTTCGGGCCAATCCGTATCCGCCTAGGCTGTAGGTCTTCATCTCGGTGTAGGACTAAGTCGCACTGGCTGTTGCCAAATTGACTGCAGCCACCGCTCCTAGATGCAGGGCTACGGACTAGGCAGAAAAATATAGAGCCAAACTCGATTTAAGATGTGAATTATTCGTATTTTTCATTGTGAACTTTGAAGATATGCTCAGAAAAGCGGCGAAATGAAGTCCAAACAATGTTAACAGTAGAAAATATGCAGAGTTTATTGAAAACGATGATGGACTCGATAACGATTTCATTTGCGAGTTATCGCAAAATTGTATGGAAACTGAGACAGCGCCGCTAGCAGAACGTTTGCACAACTGCCGCGGTCGACTCGTCTCCATACAATCCGCGTTAATTCGCAAACTAAATCGTTATCGAGTCTATCATCGTTTTCAATACACTAGATTCTCAGTACGTCTAGTATGTTCATTTCGATTGTGCAGTCGTTAACGAATTCGTTTGCGAGTTGTCGCGGAATGTATGGAGACTTGTCGACCGTGGCAGTTGTGCAAACGTTCCGCCGGCGGCGCTGTCTCGCTTTCCATACAATTTTGCGATAACTCGCAAACGAATTCGTTAACGACTGCACAATCGAAATGAACATACTGGACGTACAGAACGTTTGCACAACTGCCGCGGTCGACTCGTCTCCATACAATCCGCGTTAATCCGCAAACGAAATCGTTATCGAGTCTATCATCGTTTTCAATACACTAGACGCTCAGATTCAGTATGTACAGTGACAACTTAAAGAGAATCGTGGGAGGTGGAGTGTAAATTCAGGCTTTATTAATAATTGATGGAGACCAATTATTTTTTATGGCCAGATACCGATGTAATTCGAGGCACGAGGTGTTAGATGGCACCATGGTACACTTCACATGTAAACTAGGATAGAAAGTGGCAAAGCTAGAAATAGCAAACGGTAGTTCGCAATTACACTGATTGGCATTTTATTATTGATGGTTTGGTTGGATTTTTAGGGACCATAAACACTGGGGTGGGCTCATCAAGGATTTCTCGGTCTAGCGGATGATTGGGGATATCAAATGGTTGATTACATTGATTGGTCTAACAGTTTTTGATTTTCTCGTTTGACAAACAAAAGTGTTCAAAAAAAATCTAAAATATACATCCCACATACAATCACGCCTCTGTTGCCAAACGGGGTAGGCAGAGCACATGAGACGTGTCATAGACAAAAGCATGATTGTGACTATTACACGCTTCGCAACTCATTATAGCATAATTTAGGGTTTGAAAATAGACGGAAGAACCTGTATGGTCTCCATTTCTTCCGTGGATGTCGTAAGAAATGATTTGGGAAAATAGGTAATTGGGTCAATCAACTATTTTGTGTCCCTGGTTGCCATGGTTACGTCTCCTGACTAACCGAGTAAAATTGTGATTTTCTAGAGTATAATCCGCTATAAGTTAAGATTCTTTTTACAGTTGTACGCATTTTCTTTATGGCGCATCTCCTGAGCATAGAACGGGACCTAAATTACAACCTTTTTCTAAGCAACTCTATCACAGTTGTCCCCTGACTTACGGGACAGAATAACAACACAAAATAGTTGATTGGCCCAATTAATAGTAAAAATAAATAATAGGAATAAGGCCTCTTTAATTTAATGTGGTAGGTAAATAGGCAAAGTGGTTGTTGAGCGTGAAATAGTTTCAGGATTTGGCTATGTATTTCGTGTACTCTGCCTACAGATACAGGCGTGATGTATGTGTTACCTTAATCCTGTTGTGGTACTTCTTGAGCCATCCGAGGTCGGCAGAAACAGTGTTGAGGTCAACGACCCGATGACATAACACTATGACTCATAGAGCTACTGTTGACTATTTTGGGGCAAAAACTTCGCTGAGCAAAAAACTAACGCTGTAGTAAACGTGGCGGTGATTATGCAACATCTGTCTAATAGTTTGTGAAACATTTTTAGGGTTCCATGGTCAAATAACAAAAATCTGTCTGTCTGTCAAAGTCTGTCGGCCTGTCAAAGTCTGTCTGTTTGTCCGTCCTTGTTAGAGCCGCAGAAAAACTTAGTATAAAAATAAGTATTTTGTTAAAAAAATAGAAAACGAATAATACATTTTTCGGGTTCCCTATACTTAGAACTGAAACGCGAACCTTTTTTTTATCAAACCCATACGTAAGGGTATGTAGGTATGGATAGATCATCAAAAAATATATTGAGGTTTTTAATAAAAAAAAATCTAAACTGAATACTTTGCGAGTCCTCTCCCCTAATGATAAAAAAAAACAGTCATTGATACGGAACCCTTCGTACGCGAGTCCGACTCACACTTAGCAGGTTTTTCCTTTTAAATATGAGTAAACGTACTTGAGAAGATTTTTTAAGTCTATAACAATAAATACCACTTGTAAAGTAATAGTTAAGGTCGTAAATTAACTTCAGAGCACGCCCTATATGGTGTGTGTACGAATAATGGTTAAAACATTGCTGAGGCTAAGTAATTTCGAAGTGAAACTTGAAAATTATATTAATTAGTTAGTTAACGTACGTTATTAATTTTCATACAGTGAATATAAAATTAGTGAAAATATTAGTGATTTCTATACAATATGACAGCTAATTTTGCCACTTCGACTTCGAGCTTGTCGACTATTAAATACTGTGTCAGACAAACAAATACATTTACCCCATCACTATCGTCTTGGCTGAAACCCTAAAATCCTACCGCAGCCGAACCACATAGTAGCCACCATGATCGATAAAATGTTTTTATAGCAACAAAGGCACAACACTATTAAACACTCCTAGACCGCCGCGGCCGCCTAAAAATACTAAGCACCAAATGACCAACTAGAGGCGGCCCACCGCGTCGATACCGTATTTACGATTTAAGAAGTAAAACACATTAAATTAACGGTTATGGCTCCGCGAATCGACTTTCGATTTTAGCCCCTAGCGGAATTGGAAGATTTTAAACGCTTAGAATTATACGCGATTAGTTTTTGCCCCGGGTTAAGTGTGCGGTTTTTTAACTTAGAAAAGTATAGAAATGGTAAATGGCTTTTGTGTAACGATTATCGTCGTTTGATAGAGTGTAATGATGGTTCTTGTAGCAGTGCCGGTTTTTCATATCTAGTATCTATGTAAGACCGACATCTCATTTGGCTACATTTACTGGTTATATCTAGTATCTATGTAACATCTCATTTGGCTACATTTACTGGTTATATCTAGTATCTATGTAAGACCGACATCTCATTTGGCTACATTTACTGGTTATATCTCGTTAAGACGGCAAAGGGCAGTTTTGGTTTAATAGAAGAATTAACATGAAATCGTTAAGTACGTACTTAGATGGATGTTTACTGTACATCAATCATCTTTACCATATTTTTTCAGTGGTGTGATTCTCTGATGTAGGTAACTAAACTATTTGACGAGTTTGTCGTCGAGCTGTCAAATTTTCAATAAAATATGACAGAACTAGTTTTCACACCTCGACGCAATAACTATTAAAAAAACCGGCCAAGTGTGAGTCGAAATCGCGCACGAACATTCCCTTTATACAAGTTCACATAAACGCGCATGTCATGGTTTTGTCTACGTACCGTTTTGTGTGCTCTGCCTACCCCATTTGGGAAGTTAGGCGTATATGTAAGTACGTACATACGTACTTACATATACGCCTAACTTCCGTACATACGTAAGAGCGCTGCACACTCGTTGAACTTGTAGACATCACGTTCCTTCTAAGACGACACACCCTTTTAAGTTTTAACCTTGTTTTATTTTTAGTGTTTGGCAACAGAACTATTTCAACTGTGTTCCAACTGTCAAAAGCGGAGTCTTAGTATTAAGTTCCCTACTAACTGTCCGTTGGGCACCAACCTTAAAAAAAATACTACGCATTTGATTACAGTCAGTATAAGGCAGTTTTAAAATGAAATATTCATCCTCTTATAAAGAGTACCTTCACAGCGATGCCGGACCTCTTTTATCGAGTGGTATTATAAAGTAATCTATCTATAATGCTTGTGCGGAGCATTCTGCGATGCGGAGAGAAGCCTCTACAAGGCACTGATTCTACACAACCGGTCGTAACTCCACACCCGTAGTGATGGGGCACATGAGATGAGCTCGATGAGAACTCTTGAAGTAATATTTACTATATTATAAAAATGGCGATAGTATGAAATATGTTTTCTTAGAATACTAATTTAGTCATGGCTCTGTCCTTAGACGGAAGGGTGTTTTATTAAAAAAAAAGAAATTAATAAATCTCTCAACATCTAACTAAAATTATTTGTATAAAATTTAAATTCCCTTTAAATTCTAGCTACAATCACGCCTTGTGGAAAAAGTTAGTGTGTTCAGGGTTGAAGTTGCAGTCCAGAATGTTTTACTTGATTTTTTATTTTTTATTTATTTTCATGATCGGAATCATTATTACCAAATTTTATACCACTGTGTTGTGTTAGTTATTTGGGTCAACATTTGTATGGCGAATATGGTTAGCAAATTGTTTCAAATTTCAAACCCTAATAATTTAATCATCATAGTTAATAATCTGTTTTCAAACCTAAAATCGTCCTGATAGCGGTTGCGAAGCATGAAATAGTCATAATCATGGTTATGTCTTTGTCACTTTTCGTGTGTCCTGTCTACCCCATCTGGGAACATAGGCATGATTGTATGTATGTAGGTATGTCACAATAAGTTTAGTCGTATGGACTAAATAGGTATGAACAAATCAATACTAATCACTGTCTTACCCGTAATACCAAATAAAACTTACACCGTTTCACCGACTACTATCACTGCATTGCGTCAATCCCAATCGCTTATTTCAAAGCCGCTTTGAAGTCTAATTGCTCTAACGAGCCCTGTGTCAGATGGTATCGATATCGGTATCTGGTTTCCATCGATAGACGGCACATCACTGGCCGCCAGACAGGTATTATTAGGTCTTCCTGCTCTCGATTCGCAACCTAACACGACAATTGTGACTCGCAGATACCTAGTTAGGTTTCGAAATCTGTAGGTATGGGATCGTTAGCTAGGTATCCGAATTGTTTTGAGCTAGTTGCAGCTGCAGTCGTAGTCTTCATCTTGTATTGTTTTATTTCGATGAATAAGTTTTAGTATGGATTCATTATCTGAATTGTTAATAGGTACTTGGCGAGTTTTATTTACTTGAATACCTAATGCAGGGGTTGGTTGCTATTGTACTCAATGTTTCTTTTTTAATACTTTGTGCAAAGTTTCTTGCGGCACATTCTTCTTGACAACCATGATCTTTACGAAGCGCTGGTAGAGTCAATAACACGGCGTGCAAAAAAGAAGCTTAAATAAAAAATAATTCTGAAGAATGTCGATGTTGTGAAAATCATTAATCATTTTAGTTTTTATAAAAGCGTTTTCTATAAGCTTCTGATATTGCAGGTTAATATCAAAATAAGAGAATAGTATAAGAAGTGTTGGCTTCTCGGAGTTTCCCTTTTCATTTGTTAAACAAATAGGTTTAATGCCAGTCTAGTTTGCATATCGCTGTATCACAAAACGACAGGTGAATTAAATTAAGTGAGAGGCTGTAACTAAGTGTCGTACTATAATCCGCTTTTAATCATTTACCGTAGTTTGATAATTGCACGAAAATTAGGTTAAAACCTCGTTGCCATAGTACTTACTTTTTGATTGACTTGTTTTATCAAAAGCTTTTAACGTAAAAAGATAAGTTTAAATCATGTTGTCACTCTCTTTTTCGAAAAATTAGAAAGAGACAAGCCATCCGCTACTCAGTATCTATATATATAAAAGGAGAAACTGACTGACTGACTGACTGACATATCAACGCACAGCCTAAACGGCTAAACGTAGGCAC
>BHDV01009267.1:93438-137825 GCA_005406045.1 Adoxophyes honmai | reverse complement strand
GAGCAGCACGCGCCGCACATGGTACGTGTTACGGTCTACGGCATCTAACTTGGCAAGGTTTTGGCTATGGGTTATGGTCCACGGGCCGTCGGCCACAAACACAAAACGCCGCCACCGGCATATTTCCCGTAGTTTCCATACATTTTATATGGACTCGCCGGACTCGGTTACCGCCGGTGGCCGCCACATGCTACAATCGTTGCGGCTCGTTTCTCGCTCCCCGCACAGGACACTAAACGGCTGTCTGAACTAAAAAAGTAGTTGACACGCGCTTTAAATATTTCTTATAGCTGGATCAACCTTCCCATGACGGCGTTTGTGACTATGGCCGGTGACCTGTATGCGGCGACACTTAATTTGCGCATCGCGTTTACCACGAAGTTTGTGCAACTGCAAAAAACGAGATTTTCTTAATATGTTATTTGTAGGTTGAAGAAGTACTGGTAGAAGGTGCGAGAGCAGCGGCCGAGCGCGGCGATCTCGCCCAGTTCGAGACTCTAATGATCAGAGCAAACAGGCCGAGAGAAGTCGTCCAGCATTACAAAGACCTCGGTGAGTATATTCCGTCGCATCACCAATCAACTAATGACGTCACAAATGTAAAAATTGAGAAATTTGTTCACGATGCGAATGCGAATGTTTGAAAAAAAAAATACCACAGATTAATAGTAATTTTTAATGAAATCCAACATAAAAAAGTTATTGTCAAAAATCGCAACAATATCAACATCGAGCGAGCAAAACAAGACGGAACTTGGACACATTCACAATTGATGCGAATGTCGATGCGAATGGTAAAAATGATGCGAATATTCGTATTAGGCGAATGCGAATATTCGTGACATCCCTGCAATCAACATTGAGATCTAGAGGATCTAGGCCATCCAAGGAGTGTTGCTAAGCTTTGTGTGCAGAGTTGTGGGAGGAGGCGACGCGCGTGTCTCGAGAGTATCTCCCCGACAGCGCCGAGCCGGTGCCGCCCGCCGTGCCGCCGCTGCTGCAGCGCGCGGCCGAGCACGCCGACAGGTGGGCCTTTGGATAATGCTAGCGTAACTTGTATACAGTCAAAACATTTAATTCGCACATCGAAAACTTACTCTCTCTCTTTTTCTCTCTTAGCAGGAGACTAACGTTTTTTCATGCAAGAAGTCATAGAGGATAGAACCAATAGAGAAACAATGTTCGCAACCCCGGTCCGCAAATAAGTAGTTTGTTGATTTCAACATACTAAACGTCACCGTCACTGTCACAGAAACTGTACAGAGCCAATAACCGTAGAGAAAAAGGCACTAGCGTTACGCGCGATCTTGGACCGGCCAATAAGAGCACAGCGATCACTTCTAATTGTTTTGCGGAATAATTTCCGAACAACCAAGATGACATTAGTACTCTATAGGTTCTATCCTCAATGCAAGAAGTGCATGTTGCAAGATGATCGATATTCTATTCATTCACATTCAACTGGCGTGTGAACTTCAAATTTCAATGGCATGTGACTATTTTAATCAAGCACACGCTACTTTGTAGATCAGGTATCAAGAGTTTCGAGGCTGTAATAGGAGCGACATCACACGGTAGAGTCGTGGCAGACGGGCTATATAGGGATTGCTCTGTAACTTGAAATGTCTTGATGTCTACATATGAGGGAAAGACTCCAATAGAGAGATCTGTCTCCAGACAGATGTTATGCCTGGGGACCGAAGTCCATAGAGAGAAAGTTTGAAGTTGTATTTATGAAATTGATCTTCGAAACTTGGTTAGCGCGATCTAGGATTGCTTAGTGCGGCTACATCTTTATATTTATTTTCGTTTGTAATGAAAATGCGTCCTTTGATGAAAAAAGTGACAGTTTACAGTTAAGTAGACACAAATGCAGTCTAGATGCCCGACTTAACGGTCTTATCCATGTTCTATGCTGTCACGACAGCTTCATTGGTACTTTTAAGACCCCTGTAGCGTCTGTAAAGGGTTGCATTATATCTGTTCAGAGGGGAGTGGTGGGAAGCCGTGGAACTGTTGTGTGAGGCGAGCAGTCGCGGCGCGGCGGGCGGGGCCACGCGGCTCGCGGAACGCGCCGCGCTGCGGGCCGCAAGGCTTGCCAGGGACCGACTGCGAGGCGCGCGCCGCTCCGCCGCCGCCGACCTGCTGGCTGCCAGGTATGTGTCGATTGTATAACTAAAGTGTCGACTAAGATGGGTTTAAATGGCGCGCAAACACGCAAGCCGCGCCGAGCCCGGCTGGTGGTTCAGCTCGCCACGTAGCTACCGATTAAACAGCTAAGCTCGGCTAGGCTCGGGAAGGTTCGTACGATCCAAATGCTTGTCGGTTTTTTGACACGGATCAAAGGCGCATGCGCCATCTTCGGCTCGGCTTGTGTTAATACGCGCCGTCTAAACAGACTGTTACAGGGCGCGTGGTGGAGTCAGTCACAATTTTTTTTTGTTTTTCGACGAAGTTTATTAAGCACCGTGTATACGAGCAGGCTTGTGTTCAGATTTAGCCGAGCCGTATCGAAACGGACGGCTCGCCTCGCGTGGGATTGGACTAATCCACGCCGATTAAAAACACCTTTATTGTGTACTTTAATAGAAGATATACTCGAATAAGAACATTATTTTAAAATAAAATTGTGTTTTTTTAGATTTGCCGACATTGGGCAACCAGACGTCGGCGAGCAGTTGCGAGCGGCCCTCGTCGAAGGATCTAGCGAGGATGAAGAGATTCCAGGTCCATTGAAATTTAAAAATGTATTTTCTTACCTGGCATATTAACTTTAGTGCTCGTTTTTCTCCAATTCCAGTCCACTCTTGTCCATAATAAGGAGTATGTGTGATCAATTGATCATGCTTTAATACCCTAATCCTGCTATTGGTCCACTTACAACTCAGCTCTGAGTCACAGTCGATACTATTGGGCGCGGTACGAAACGTTAGAAGGCTAAAGTTAGCCCTTGCTTCAACTTTAATTTAGGAGGGTCAGCGGAGTACGAGGAAGACGAGCCCAGCCCGATGGCACAAGCGCCCGAGAGTGACGCGGAATCGGAAGCCCTGGAGCGACTGGCCCGCGCGGGCAACTGGCAGCGCTGCCTCACCCACGCGGGGTCTCGCGCGCCGCACTACGCCCTGCGGCATGCTGCTTTCCTCTTCAAAGCTCATCCTGTGAGAGAACTCAAATTCTTCGTATAAACAATATGTGGGAAAGACTCCAGATGAAAGATCTCTCTCCAGGCAGATGTTATGCTTGGGGACCGAAGACCACAGAGAGAAAGTTGGAAATAGTATTTAATTTATGCAACCGATGATCGAAACTTCGTTCGCGATGTAGGATCGTTTAGTTCGGCTATTCGACGAATGTGGCGCTGGGGCGCTACAAGTATTTCATAAATGCGTAAACGAATCAAATAGGGCGAATGGCGCCTGTAATTGAAAAAGATCTGTCGGATGTGATTCTAAATGTTGCAAGAGGTAACTGAGTAACTGTCTACCAAACCTCCATCGTCAAGCAACTCTATGCTGGTGACTAATTTTTAGTAGATCTTAAACTGATCAATTTTCTTCTCTTTTTTTTATTGATCGACTTAGATTTCTTAAAAAGTGAAGTTCTTAAAAAGCCAAAAAGTTGTTATTGTAGAGTTTTTCCATATTTTAAATGTATTAACCGGAACAATGTTTTAGCGTCTGGAAGGAGTGGATATCGAAAGTGAAGAAGCACCGGAAGCCCTGACCCAAGCCCTAGACTCACTGCGGCAGTACATTGGAGACGGGGACGCCTCAGTGCTGGATAGTGACGCAGCTTTAGCTAAAGCGGTCTGCAGTGAAGTGCTAGTGAGAGCTTCCACTGCACCGAAGTCTTTGGCAACTTTGAAGGACGCTGCATCTGTCATGTTGGCTGCTGGGGCAGACGATAGATCTATGCAGGTATTACTATTGACTTTCGGGTTATCAAATTATGCTGCTTAGTTTATGGGTGTAACTTGTCCGCCGTTATTTCAGGCTATAACGCTGCTCCTGGCTCTGCATGTGCCACAGATTGCGCCAAAGGCAGCCAGGGCTCTGCCAAGATATTCTGACATTATAGTTGCCGATATAGGTGAGTTCTCTTTTGTTTGTATTGTAATGACGATACTTGTGATTTTGTATTAAATTCGACTTTCAGGCTCATATCATCAACTACATACGAATGTTAAAGCCGTTTATTATAATTAAATAATGATGTGTTGTTGTTTGTAAGCATATTACGTGAGCGGCATGGCGGTCCGCGCGGAGGGCAGCGGCGGCGCGCGCGAGGCCTTCGTGCTCCTCAACCGCAGTCTGGACCTGGCCGAGGCGGCAGACGACGACTCTGCGCATCTCCTCGACTATACTGACTTTGGTGAGCCCCTTCTACTACTCCATCATCTAGGGTGCAACAAGATAGGGCGAAAGTTATGTCTCCCGCAATAGAGATTACCTGCCACTCTCTAATTAGAATAGACAGAGTGACTGGTCCTTTAAACGGGCGACATAATTCGCTTGCTGTTGGGTACTTGTCAGCTTGTCCTACTGGTCAGTGAGTTTCATGACTGGCTTGATCAGTAATGGTAATTTTGAAAATTGCTCTTTTGATAACCTAAGGGCCTGTTCACACTAGAGATTCTTTTCGGCGATTTTTAGGCGATGCGAGATCGCCGCGAGCACGAGGCGAGCAAGCTGCCTCATAAAAAATCGATATCGCCGCGATTGTTTATGACTCAACTTGCGCCCCATTCTCGCGGCGATCTCGCATCGCCTAAAATTGCCGAAAAGAATCGCTAGGTGTGAACAGGCACTTACCTCCTTTAAAATGCCCACATTTTTATGTTCATAAATCTAATCAGAACTTTCGTGAAATGGTCTTTGGCTTTATGGAAGTCTAAAGGGAAGGCCTATGTTTAGCAGTGGACGTCTTATGGCTGAAATGATGAGATGATTTTGTTACTAAATTACCTGCTACTCGTCTAAAATGCTAGTCTAGTCCGAACTATCCTTAATGTAGTAGGGTGTGCGTGAATACAGAGTGCACGGACTGGCCGGCGGCGCCGCTGCTGCTGGAGCGCGCGTGCGCGGGCGGCGCGGCGCTCGACGACGCGCGCGAGTGGGTGCTCGCCGTGTCCATGGAGCGCGCCGTCGAACAGGTAGCGCGCGGCATACACTAGCCTTGTGTAGCGGGGCTGCGTGTGCGCAGAGTGCGCGGACTGGCCGGCGGCGCCGCTGCTGCTGGAGCGCGCGTGCGCGGGCGGCGCGGCGCTCGACGACGCGCGCGAGTGGGTGCTCGCCGTGTCCATGGAGCGCGCCGTCGAACAGGTAGCGCGCGGCATACACTAGCCTTGTGTAGCGGGGCTGCGTGTGCGCAGAGTGCGCGGACTGGCCGGCGGCGCCGCTGCTGCTGGAAAATACAAACAGAAAATACAAAAAAATACAACAGTTTCGAGTATTTTTGAAAGTTTTACCTACGAGTAATGTCGCAAGACCCCTTTCCAAAAGTTTTATTGATGATATTTTTTCTATATTGATTTTTTTGGTAATAAGTAATTCAATTAATGGACTAATAATAATTTTATATTTTCAACCCGTAATCTCTATTATTCTGTTTTTTGTTTTTTGTTTTTTGTCGTGTAAGTAAATTGCAGCAGACTAATTAGACATGTTTAACCAGACCTTGCCAGTGGACGGCCGCGGCTTGTACGCGTCCAACGTGGCCGGCGAAGCGTGCTGCGCGCTCACCGGGTTCCCGCTCGGCAGCAGGCTCGTCACTTTCAATAACGGTTAGTTTGTGCAATTGTTTATTTGCAGTGATAAATATTTACCTACGCAATAGCATGTATAGGCGTAGTATAATTTTCTTCAGTAAGGCTTAGCACGCACTGCGGTTTTTTCTTGCGGTTGCGGTCTGGCTGAAAACGCCGAACCGCGGAGGAACTCGCACTGCGGTTACGTTTCCGCGGTTTTCACGTTCAATATGACAATGGATTTCCTCAGAGCAGTATGTGTTGTGACCTTAGTTTTAAGAAACAAAAAAAATAGAAAACGTCTTCGCCAACATAAGTACTGGGTGCATCCTCTAACAGATCAAAGATATTTGAAGGGATATTTTTGTAAAATGTACAGTGATCACTTTCGACCGGCAGCGAGCTTTCGGACTCTGACGACATAATGCAGCGCACCACAACACACACCTCACTGCTCCGCTCTCTAAGCCGAACTGACGAAAAAACCGCTTTTTACGAACCGCAGTGGGGGCGCTGCCGTACATCAAGTATGGGATACATAAAAACGTTGCAAACCGCGAATCAAAATGTAGGTAGTTGCGTTTTTAAAATCAGTCACTGAAATAAATCGCAAGTGCGTGCGCTCTGCGCTCATAAGGAATGCCGTACATTACATTTTAGCGGTAGTGGAACCGCTTTTTAAAAACCGCAGTGCGTGCTAAGACTTAGCGGTACTTTTTCGGCTATGACTTGATAAAGTCGGTCCGCAGGGCGCTGCGCGAACCGCGAGTGGTGGTCGCGCGCGGCGGCGGCGGCGCGCGGCGGCGGCGCGGCGGCCGCGCTGCTGCAGCACGTCACGCGCTGGTGCGGCCCGCACGACTTCTCGCAGATATAGAGCCGCTACACTACTAAGGCTACGTGTCGACGCCGATTACCGCCACGTTCTCGCCGCATCAAACAAATGATCCCGTTCGCTTCACATCGTGTAGCGTCGCCCGCACGCCGCGCCACGATTGGTCACGTGGGTGTCGTAGGACACTTATCTTATATTAGCTGGCCGCTGTTTGTTTTTTTCGCTCACCTAGGACACCGCGTAACTCGTAAACCGCATACGGCGCGCGGTAACTGCATCCGTGTAATGAACGCGTGCGATGAGCGACGCCTGTCTCTACCCAGTCCAGTGGACAGTCCAACGTGAAGACGACATAACCGCAGTAGGCAAACGACTTGTGTGGCTGGTGTGATTGCCCCATGGCGTGACCGAGATGTAGGCTTCATTGGAAAATGAGTAATCCGTCGGTTTACAAGAGTTCAAATTTATGTTGTCTTTCTTGTTAGGTTGCTAGGTAAGATCGATAAGTAAATGTTTTTTGCGACGCTTTCTGCAAATGCCTTTCTAATTTCTATAACATTTATCGAAAGCAAGTTTTTTATACCTAATGCTATCATAGCACATGGAAATACGATTTCTGTTGTGTTTTGAGATTTAATCCAAATTTCAAGGCAGTAATTTAGCAATATTTCATTGTTAAGTACCTACCTACTGATTTTATATGATGTAAATTGTGTTCTAACTATCTATATTGTTGTTTGATCGTGTTAATATATCTATGTAAGTAATTTAGAAAAAAAATTCTTTCATTTCATAATTCCATGACGTACCTATTATGTGAGGGTAAGTAAAAGAATAAAACAGCATAAATTGATGTTTATATCGCTATAATAAACTCATTTGTTATCACATTTATTTAATATAATATACTTTGACACACATATTTGTTACG
This sequence comes from Adoxophyes honmai, assembly GCA_005406045.1. Lineage (NCBI taxonomy): Eukaryota > Metazoa > Arthropoda > Insecta > Lepidoptera > Tortricidae > Adoxophyes > Adoxophyes honmai. The sequence goes on along the minus strand of BHDV01009267.1, from coordinate 130,316 downwards.
TAGTAGGTACTAGGATTTGTAGAGTATCTACTCCGTTTCCGTGACCAATACTGAACACGACATTCTTCAGATATGTAGCCGCCTGCTATATGAACAATACATAAATGCAACACGCAAACATTAACTATCTATTATACAATAGATGTAGGCAATGAAACGATGATCTGTGTTCAGTGTTCATCAAGATGACGGCTCTAGGAATGACCAATTTGCATCTAGGAAGAAACAATAATATGATACATGAAGAAAGAAATTTGGTACACCTAAATATAGATCATGAAATCACGTGATGTCGACAAAATATCACGTTGATTCTGATGAAGTACAAACACTAGAAGTGGACCACGTCCATTTAACCGGGGCAAACAAAATAATGTGGAAATGTTAATGTGGGCTCGGGAGAACTCAACAGGTGTCAGGGCTCTTTGAGGCACATAACGTTACTAATACGTCTCATTACATCTCTTTATCATATCAAACATTATTCCATATGCTAGAATATCAAGATAGTAAGCGTAAGTTAGTTCTGATCGTAACCGATTATCAATCGGAAACATTTTTATAATAATAGCCTCTTTAAGTAAATATATACATATCTATGCATAATAAAATATTAAAGTAATAAGTTAGTATAATATTTATGTACTTATATTTCACCCGTAGCGCGAAATTAAAAGTTTTTCGCGGGAAGTATTTAAGTGTAAGTAAGATAATGGCATTCACCTAATTCAGAAAGGAAGAATGGGGGAAATAGGTTGAACTGTGACCGCTGTTAAGAATGATATGATCCAAAAACTTGAAAAAGCACTTCTTAGGCGATGCTCTTTTATTAATCCTGATGGTAAATACTTATTTAAGTTCAACCAAACGATGTCCGTGCCGACTGTCATTTCGTGGTTAATGTTAAGGTATCTTTAGAAATATTACTTTAAGTATATCTAATCTAATAAATGGATCAATTTAGCTATGAACTATTTCTCTCTCTTAGAAAATGTACAACCATGATAAAATGAAAACTACAGTAACGTGTTAATAGTATAGTATCTAAAATGTGTAGGCAAGACGTGGACTAGAATCTAGAGTAGGGTAATCTAAGCTAGCAGAAGCTGCTTCCTTAAGAATTACGTACGATAGGGTGGTCATAGTGACGAGATATTGTCAGCGAGCCTCTAAGCTAACGCAGTGTAGCATTGGAAGAACACAGATTTTGACAAGATACTTTACGTAATAGTTACATCCGTAGATATGTACTTTGAACAACAGTTAATCATTTAATATATTTTGTTCGTGTCAAACAGGTAGGCCTTTTCAAAATCAGCACAAGATATAACATTGTTTAAAAACTCGCATACTGGCGATGGCGTTTTGACAACATTGTTTTTTTTAGCATTCCATTTTAATAAGTAGTTTTTTTTCTATGTATATTTACTTGATTTGAAAAAAATAATGCTCTGATATTTTTTTATCAGGGTTTGCATGTAATATATATTTTTTTATTATTATTCACTAGTTGGTTTTACGGTAGAATATACGAGGGCTGATTGAAAAGTTCGCGGCCTGAGCATCAAAAAAAAAGTTTTTAATTTTTTTATGCTGCCATTTTGAACTGTCATTATGCAGATGTCATCCCGCGAAAGTTCAAGTATAAGACAATATTTAAAATATTTTTTACGTTTGATTTAAAATTACGGGTTAACAGATTTTTCATAATGGACAATTTGGAGCATCATGCAGTAATTAAATATCTCTATAAAAAAGGATTGACTTCGAAAGACATTTTTGAAGATATGCAGTATACATTGTAGCAATCCTGTCCATCATATACGATGGTAAAAAAGTGGGCAGCTGAATTTAAGCGGGGTCGAGTCAGCATCGCAGATGACCATGGCCCCGGGAGACCAACCACTGCGACCAATCCACATAATGTGGCAATTATATGTGAGATTCTAATGAAAGATCCACGATTAAAAGTAAGAGAAATAGCTGACATCGTAGGTATCTCCTATGAAAGAACCCAAACCATTATAGTCAACGAATTAGGCCTTTCGAGGGTATCGACGAGATAGGTTCCAAAGCACTTTTCAGTGGAACAAAAAATCACTCGTCTAACAATTTCACGCGACTGTCTCGACCTGTATGAAGCTGACCCCAGGACTTTTTGGAAAGGTATGTTACTATGGATGAGACATGGGTCCACCACTAAACGCCCGAGATTAAGAGGGTGCACACAAAATTCGGTGATTTTGATGATTTTCAAATGCTTTAGAAAGCTATAAATCCTTAAGTTTTTAAAGAAAAACTACTGTAACATATAAATCAACTCTTTTTCTAGGGATTAACGGAAAGAAATATTTTATTAGCAACACAGATTTCTTTTACTTAGCCAATTTGTTGAAGGGTTTTCACAAAAATACGCGTCAGAGCTGTCTTTCACTTGAAAATTTTCCATTACAATTTACCATAAACGATATAAACTAGTTATTATCTGATAGACAATATAGTCTACTGGGGATTAACGGAGAGACATGCATCAAATTATTGGTTTTTATTATTCAAATATCATTGTACATAATTTCAAAGTCGAACTATTACTTTATTTTTTTTCTCATTGATTTTATTATAATTACAAATGAAACAATTTTATTGTGAATTTACAGAATATGTTTAGTCTAACCATATTTTTTTCATGGCTAAATATGAGTTAATTTATTTTTCACGATTTTTTAAACATTGGTCCAAAACCACTAAGGTCAGGTGGGGGAAGAGAAACGCAGGGATAAGAGGGCTCTACAGACCATAATCACTCATAACTCGACGAGTTATGGTCTGTGGTGCCTCTTACCCCTGCCCTGCCCCTGAATTTCTCTTCCCCGCCTGATCTGATAATTACGTTCGTAAAAAATGTGTGCGCCCTCTTAAGCAGCAATCAAAACAGTGGGTTTGTGCTGGATCTCCGCCTCCAAAGAAGACAAAGGCCATTTTGTCGGCGAATAAAGTCATGGCATCAGTCTTCTGGGATGCAAAGGGAGTAATAAGGGAGGGATAATGGTTGACTATCTCCAGAAAGGTATCAATGTAAACTTGGACTACTATTGCGACCTTTTACGCCGATTACGAGAGGAACTGAAAGTAAAAAGACCTGGATCATTGACAAAAAAAGTTCTCTTTCACCAGGACAATGCTCGTACGTGTGCACACATCAGTAAAATCGATGGCAGAAATTCACAACTGTGGGTTTGAATTATGGCCCCACCCACTTTATTCACCTGATTTGACACCATCGGACTTCCATCTGTTTCCAAACTTAAAAAAAAGACATGGGCGGTAAAAAAAAATTAACCGGCCACTAGGTCCAAGCTGAAGTGGACGCCTATTTTGAAGGCCTGGAGGAAAGTGTCCTCAAAAGTGGTGTAATGTCATTGGAATCCAGATGGAACAAGAGCAAAGATCTCGACGGGGACTACGTAAAAAAATAAAAATGATAAATAAAATCTTTGGATTAGATTTCATACCTAGGCCGCGAACTTTCCAATCACCCCTCGTATCCATTCTCGTAATCTTCATTCGATCGCAAAAAAAAAGTGACCAACTCTACCATTGTCTTTATAATTATTAACCTGTTACAGGTACCTACTATAATTGATCAAAAATCCAAGTTTTTTATACGCAAATGAAAAAGATACGGATACTGCATTGTACCTATACTGAACTTTCACATCGGACATCCGGGTTTTATACCGATCGATGGACAATAGTAAACAAATTACGGTTTGCTGCGGCAACAGAACTAAGTAACGAAGATTCCTGGCGCTTTTAAGCAGTTGTCCCACCGCCGGTGAGTAAGCGATATTCTCTTATTGAAACACTCGCTATTCGCCGCTCGCCCACTCGTTTCTAGTACTAATTCTACTAGTTTTTTGCTTTCTTGCCGGCGGTGGGACAAGTGCCTTAGTGCTGCAGACAGCTCGACACGTCTAGTGGTATCCATCGTTGGAATTACCTACTAGTTACCCTACTGCTCGACAGCTCTTTGTTTTATTGATAAGTGGTATACTTTGAAAAAATATAAAAATTATTTATTTTGGTCTATTATGTCTTAGAACTGATAAAATCAGAACATATTTATACTTTTTTTTATTTTAAGCGATTTATATTTAGTTTATAGTATAATTAGAACAATATGGTGTAGTGTCCAGGAAGCACAACGTATTAGAATTGAATACAAATTTTGAATTGTTTTAAAAGTAAAATATTGTCAACACGGTATCTTTGTTTACGAACTTCATCTGATCGTCTCATCTTCTGCCAGTAGACAGTTAAGTCATACAAGATAATAATAATTACAGTTTCTGAGTGAGGTAATAAAGATTTTCCTACTCCAATTGTAAATGTGCTCGATCAATGTTAGACAAATAGTCTTATTTTTTAACCATGAAATACCTACCTACCAGGGCAATAGGAAAAAAAACTTATTGAATTAACTTAAGTCATTATGTATTATGAAATATGTAACTGGAAACACTAAGTGCACAACAATATTTAAATTTTTTTTGGTGAAAAAAAAAAAAGTGGCCGCAATCTTCCTTACGTATTTTTCTACGTTGTAAACGTTGCGTTATCGTACCGATTCAATTAATCAGCGCGTATAAACAACCTGAGTAAGTACTTCATACTAAGCGGTGGAGTATAGAGCTTTTTTAGTTTGGTTAGACACGCTTTAAACCAGAGTGGACTGATAATTTTACCTGTAAAGTAGAGTAAGGTACCTACTTGGATCACACTGCATGAACAAGTATTTTTCCTTATCAAAATGATGTCTAGAGTAGGTATTTTATCACAAAACTAGTTGTGCGTAGAAAATTTTGAAAAACAATTTACATCGAATATGAATGTCTACTTATTTACAATGTGTAAGATTATAGGCTTTGATGTGATGAGACCAAGTTCTTATAATGTAGGTAGACTAGAAAATGTCGTTAGATCGACTTGGAGGTATATTAGGGAAAATTCACTAAAGCACAACCTTGGAAGAATAGTACCTAGACGCGCTTAATCACTAGAATAACTTTAGAAATTTATTAATCGTATAAGGCAAAGTGTCGAAGTTGGGGTTATCTGAGACGAGATATTTACAAGATATTCATTCATTTGGTACTAATTACCTAGATGATATAGTTGTGCCTACAGATTTCCTAGAAAACAGTATAATATATATTTTTTATCTCCACCTGGAAAAATATAACATTTAACGTTTAAAATGAAGATAACAAATTTGTATAGGTAACTACTCCTGTGGCAGTTTTACATAACCAAGAGAATATGTGTAATATGCTTTGATTCGATATTATGTAAGTAAGATTTCCAAAAATCGGTTATATTATTTGATATTCATTTTAATATATAATTACGATAAGAACGTTTTTAGGCACCAAATCCACTATTAGTAAAGAAAAATGTCGCTACAAAAATAATTTATATAGATGCCTAATACTTTGGGAATAGGTACATCTGGAGAATGGGAACTATCGATATAAATAACAACCAATTGTTGCTGCCTTATAAAAAAACTAGAACAACACAGCTAAAACAATGGCTCCCTGCGGTCAAAAACTACACAATAATGCATTTTCTCATAAATAGTTTAACATTTATCTACTTACGCAGTTTCTATAAGTTATGATATAAGATATTATATTATATCAATACAAACACGTAACATATAAAATTGCTACAAACATTACGCATAATTTAAAAGTAGAAGCGATCTGCTATAAGCTCCTTTTGTTAATACTACTACCGTTTAGTGGCCACGTTTCCTTGCCGGTGGACTCTGCCACGGTGACGTAAATCAACACTTTAAAACTATCAAATATTGAGTGAATAACAGTTATTCAATCGGACATGTACGACTATTTCCAAGGATAGGTTAGATTTATATTTATCACATTTAATTTCTTTAGATTGTTAAGTGAACCACGGAACATTACAACGCATGATGGATTGATCATTCTTAAATCCAGGATGATTAATCACCATTAATGAATTTTCCTATTTCCCATGCTGATGTGGTAAAAATATTTCGCACTTAGCTATTTACCATCAGCTACTTGCTGCTAGCAGCATGATCGAGACATACACCAATTTAAAATTATTTACACTGTTTATAATAATTAATATTTAACACGAATAGAGTTTGTATAGGGCAGCACTTGTGGAGCGGGCGTAACACAGTTTACTTCGTGGTGTTATATTAGATGTAAATAACGTGGTGGCGTGGTGGGGTGGGGCGCGTATTTCATTTATCATCGAAAAAACAAAGCTATCTCAATGCTACAACTGCACTTTTAAACAATTGTATAATAAGTAAACACACAGTTTTATGGGCTAAATCTGAGCTTGATGACTAGTTGCTGCTAACTATGCAAAATTAGTCGCAGAAAAGTGTTGAACAAATAATATGTATTGATTGTTGATTCTATATGTTTTAAATGATGTATGTGGTAGTAGCAACAAAATCGACGCGCGTCCACTTCCACTGTCCACCACTGGGCTTAAGCCGTCGCGGCGCGCTAGTTGTCCCGGCGCTCGGGCGACGGCTCCCTGGATCAGTCGGGCGACTCGTCGGCCGCGAGCGACGTGGCGGGGAAGAGCGGGTACCAGCCGTACGTGCGCTGCGGGAGAGTGAGCTTGTCGAGCGTGATCTCGGCGCCCCCGAGCGCCAGGTTGTGCTCGAAGCCGCCACAACGCTGCCACAGCATCACCACCAGCGTTCGGCCGAGGGCTTCGTTTGCCTGAGGATCAACGAAATAATTAATTTAATTTTTGACTTAAAAACTGTAACGAAAATGCCGCATGTATCAAAATTATAGGAAAGTCAGCCAGTTCAAGGCTTAAAAATGTTGAGTTACTCGTAAAATCGCCTAATTAAGTATTACGGCTGGCGCGGTCCAGTGTAATACCTAATATGGACGCATTTACGTACAATTATGTAAAAACTACGTAGCTGCTGATAATATGTAGCATGTTGACCCCGATATGAGTAAAAATTCTACGTAGTATTCACCTAATGGTGCTGCAAAGTTTAATTCGATGACTTATCGACATCATTACCATTACGAGATTGTAAGCAACTTGTTTGGATACAAATTAAAAATTGACTACTAGTCAAGGAATAAAAAATCACTAAATATTTTAAACATTGTTATGATTATGATGCTCCAACAATACGATTTTTGAATACAGAGTCCATTGACAAGGCTTTAGCAGACACAAATGCTATGAAATATGTACACTGTAAATAAAGTTAAAGACGATTAATGTGTTGTAACCGTAACACTCGGCGAGACCGGGCGGGGCGAGACACTCGTGCTGTACTTTTTTTACCGAAATGGCAAGTAAAGGACGACACACAGGTTTTGCTCTGCTTTGGCGAGTGCGTTCATCTGGGGTAATGGTTCGTCCGTCGGCCGCTGACGGATCACTCGCCTGGTACTTGAGCGTTTGCTTGAAGTGCGGCTCAGTGGTGCGGCGCACGACGCGCGTCTTGCGCTTGTGCAGCCACTTGTCGCCGTCGCGCAGGTAGCACTTGACGTACGAGTCGGGCACCTCGCCGTTCACACCGTACACGCGCCGTGCGTGCGATATCTGCCCAACAACACAACATGAATTTTTTAAACACCTGTGTGCTTACAAAGAGGAATTTGTGTACCTGACTGATCGGTTTTCACTGTCTTTCGGTGTCTAATAATTATTTTATTGTTCTCTGCACACACTTATCATAAAATTTGGGTGGAAGCGAGCGAAGATTAATTTATCGAAAAAAAATCAGTAAGGTTGTTTCGAATAAGACTACAAAATTAAAATCGATTGCATTTTGTGGTTACATAGGGAAAACCATGACTATTTCGCGTTTCGTCGCTACTTTTAACACTATTTTAAATTTTAAAAATAGATGAAAGGGGTAAATAAGTACTACGTGATATATAAGTATTGTAATACCCATACCCCGGCCAGCGGGAGCAAAAATGCGTTGAAATACCTGTTGCTAATAAAAGGCAACCTATTTTCTTAGTCGCCTCTTACGACTTCTACGGATGAAAGGTGTACTGAGGTACTTAGTACCACACTGGAGAACAAAACCACGAAAATCTTGTTAAAACCAGTGAGTAACAACGACGATATCGTAATGATGAAAACGAGTAGTGCAAAAGATGCTAACAAGTAAGACATCATCTAGTTTCAACGTGTAAGGTATGATAATGATAACTGGTGTTTTTATTAGGTATTAGGTAATATTAACATAGCTCGTATCGTAGTCGTCGTACCAAGATTACGAGAAAGCGCTGTCTTTATGAACTGCCAAGTACATTCTACAGTACAATATTTGCAAGAAAACCTCTTTAGTTCTAAGCTGCGCGTCTGAATACGGATATTGGATCTTACTAATATTATAAACGTGAAAGTTTGTGAGTATGGATGGATGGATGGATGTATGGATGTATGGATGGATGTATGTATGGATGGATGTTTGTTACTCCTTCACGCAAAAACTACTGAATGGATTTTAATGACACTTTACAATAATGTAGCTTATACATCAGAATAACACATAGGCTACAAATTGTAATGATATTCTGTGAATTATCCAATATACGACGATAATTCTCAAGTAAGTCGGGTAAAATCTGCCATTTCCGAGCTTTGGCGTCCGCTGTCAAAACCGTTGAAGTGGCGCGCATGCGCGGTGCAGACGTCACGCGTGGCTGAGTGCGCGACCCGAACGCGGGCAGACGCGTGATATTTGTCAAATGCGATTCAAAATTATTTGTGTAATAATTTTAATGCCATAATATTAGTTCTATTCTACGCCACGCAATCCGAAATACTTATTCTGCGCAGACGAAGTCGCGGGTAACAGCTCGTCACACAATAAAGGTTACGAGGTTACGCAATGACATGGCCCGTAGCACCGCTACGAGATTTCGCATCCGCTACGCAACGCTTGCGGATGTCTACGAGGAAACCTGATTTCCATGAGATTAAAATATTCTCGGGTGCTTAGGCATACTGAATATCGGATATGACGTGTATTATCATAAGTGGTTTAGTCGCTGAGAAAAATACACAGTACCGTTTATCTTGCCTAACTTTATTATTTACTCTTGGATCTACTAAAGGATTTATCCGTACGTAAAAATAGTTCATAATCAAAATACATTATTTTTTTAATATGATGAGTCCAGTTTTTTTTTGGTATGATAAAAGACAGACAGACTTAGTAATAGGGTATCCCATTGGTTAGGGATCCCTTAGAATCGGCATTATGACTGTATGGGGCTTCTAACTTCTAGACAGTGAGGTGGATGACACTGACCTCAAGCTCAAGCTGGCCCTTGATCATGATCATGCTGATGTTGATCTCGGCGTGCAGCGGCGGCAGCGCGGCGTTGCGCGGCGGCAGCTGGCCCGGGCCCAGCGGCACGGCGTCCTCATCAGCGCCCAGTGCTGCGCAGGAGGCCGGCACCGCCGCCCACATGCTGCCCTTGCGCCCCGTCGCCGTGCCTGCGGCGTCAACTCCGGTACTTCCCGCCCCGCCACTCCACACATCGACCCAACTCACGACCGAAACTTAATACCCCCGTTTGTTAGTCTGAACTTTGTTAGGGTTAAGTTTAGGTCCTCAGTGCTAGAGTGTCAGGTTGGCTCGATGTGTGGAAAAACAGCCTACTGGTTACTTGGCCATGACTTTGGGCTGAGCAATTTGTGATTTGGCACCAGTTTTGCTTCGAATTTCGGAAAAGGTAATTGAATTCATAGCTTCGACTTTTAAATCAATGCTGTGATGTATGTTGACTTGTTTTCCGGGCACGTGCGACGCGCTTCTCTGCCAGTGGAAGTCGTGGCCAAGCCTTTGCGTCAGACATTCGCCACTGTTCATCGGTTGGTATGCGCGAATGTTTGACTGTTTTTGAGGGTGGCTATTGAATCGGATTTTAATGTAAAAATTTAAACAAAGATTCGCACATGGGGTACGTCAGCTAGGTTTTTAATCAGTCTTTATTTAATGAAGACAATAATAAACCATTCAATTGAACACTGAAATGATCAAAAATAAACATTACATAAAATAAGCACGTCAAACAGCTTCGAGCCAATGTACATTTTTGTATACATATATTCCAATTGATTTGAGTCCTAAACACATAAATGAAAAGAAGAAGCATTTTTAACGTGTGCAGCCAAGAGTGTCGAGGTTCTAATAGTTGCCGGAAGCGATCTCCAACTCATTAGGAATGTAAGCATTCAGTGTTATGAACAGCCAGTAACTCATTATCAAACTGATGTGTAGGTGGAAGACTATGTTCAGTTCATGCCACCACCCGTAAACTAAGTGACTCGCAAATATGTGCCTATAACTTTTGATCGATTTCTACATTCATTCGCTCGTCCAAAATTAAATGAAACGCATTCAGTATAAAACTGTTGTCCAACTACGACCTAAGGATTAAGATAATAATTAGGTATGTACAAGAAATCTAATAGAATGCGTATATCTTAACAATGAGTGACATTCGCAGAGGTAGGTATGAAGCCCGGAACATCCTAGGCGACACAATGCCATCGAGATGAACGTCAGCCGAACAGACGGTACACAGAAACAGATGAAGTGAGCGTGATCGGCCGCGGCATGCGCCGGGCATGCGTCGGGACAGTACAGTACAGACACAGTGAAGTGATGAGAAGCGTCGGGCGCAGCCACATTCAACGGTGCGAGCGCGCGTGCGCGGCCGCCGCGCAAGCTATGACCCATGCTACACTACGTTGCCGGGCCGAGACCCGGCGCCGGCCGGGCCGCGCGACGCGGCGCGGCCGGCGCCCGGACGCGGGGGCAGGCGGCCGCCAGACGTCACAAGGGAACGCGTACACCGACACCGCGACGGACAAACCCGCTACGGAGCTGCGCGGCCGCGGGCCGCCGCCGGCTGGGGCGCTTACCGAGGTGCTAACGGTCCGTCGCTGCTGACCAAACAAGCACAACACAGTACAAGTCAGTACTTCCCACAATGTTCGCATAAGGTTATGTTGAGAAGGGATAGGACGTGTGATTGAGGCGTCAATATGGGCGTTTGCCTGTCAAGCGAATCAGTGTTCGACACGGGTGCTCTGGGGCGTTACGGGCACCGGATTCGTGGTTCAAAACGGAAGTGCGAATGAAATATGTAAAATAAATTCAAAGTCAACAAAAACATATTCCTGTATTCGGAATCTTTTTAAAATATTAGATAATTCCAGACCTAGTTAGGTTGGTACAAATACTTACGATCCTCGATAAAGTACAGGAACGATTGACATGTTTTGTTACAAAACGAATCTTAATCCATTAGAGGTTATAAAATACACAGAAACATAGGCAAGATATCGGCTGGGCCGAGAGCGGCGGCAACTTACGCCGGGCGGTGGAGCCGGACAGCGACAGCGTGCGGCCGAGCTCGCCCTTGACGGCGCGCAGCGAGCGCAGGATGTCGTCGGGGTCGCGCCGCACGCACGACGAGCGCCGCCGCTCGCCGCGCCGCGACGCCGGCGCGTTGCTGCCGCCTTCCGCCGCCTCTGCAACACCACGCGCTAGCTAACGTACTCGAACCACTCGACAGAACAGTAAATACAAGATACTTGACTATAACTGTTGACATTGTTTTTGCGTTATTTATACGGTTTCTTATAAAATCAGTACCTGTTCCGAGAATTTGGAATGGAAACAGAACTAAATGCAGTAAATTTGTTAGGTTAGTTTCCTATAGTCATAAAAATGAATAGGTAGTTTGTTACACCATGTTAATTCATCAATGACGGTTTTGTTTTCAACTCACCCTTCTCGGCTTGTTGGAACGAGGACCGGCGCGACCCGGGCAGCGAGCGCGAGAAGTCCTTGCCGAGCTGGTACACCTCCACTTCGAGCGTCTCCGACTGCGAGGACCCGCGCCGGGAGCCGCCCACCCACGCGTGGTCGGGGTGCAGGAGCGACGCGCACTCGCCGATGGAATCCACATCATCTGGAATTATTGTAGATGCTTTTCTGTTTTAATATGATTCAACACAGAAGCAAGCTACTGCTACGAGTAAGTTAAAAGCCATTAGCTTTATAGCGATTTATACGCGGTGTTTAAAGCATGGCTATAGCTACTAAGAAGAGTCGCTACAGATTTAGAATAGATATTCAAGTAAGTGTAGGAAAGGTAGGGCAGTTTTGAACAGCAGCTCTACAATTACAAACTACAAATTCAGTCAGATAAAACACATATTGACAGATGCATAACTGTTTAAATGTTCTTCCGGTTATGTGTTTTACGAGGGGTGATCCAAAAGTAATGATAACAGAATACTTATTGAATGGGATTCAAATAAATAGGTATGCAGTTACTGGCCACAAAGTCTCCTTAGTAAATTAAAAAAAGAAAATTAAAAAAATATGTATCTGTCAGCGAGTTGCAGTTGTTTTTTCACGAGCAGTCGGAACAATAACGTAAAAATGGAGAAAATTTAGGTGAGAGCGTAAATTAAATACGTCTGTTTGAAAAAAATGTGTACTAAAGATATATACGCTGAATTAGTGGGAACACTGGGTGAGTCTGCTCCACCGTATTCCATAGTGGCACGGTGTTCAAAGAAGTTTAACTTGGGAAGAACATCCACTCAAGATGAACATCGCGAAGGCCGTCCATCTGTCGCCATTACTGGAGGGAACGTCACAAAAATTCATGATCTTGTTTTAAAACATAGAAGAATGACTATCAGGTATCTAGTTGAGCTCATAGGCATCACGTATGGCAGTATTCAAGGAATCTTAACTGATGAACTACACATGAAAAAAGTCTCCGCTTGTTAGGTGCCTAGAATGTTAACGGCTGAACAAAAGAAAATACGATATGAGACTTCGAAGTCCCATGTCATGTTGACAAATATCAAACTGATCCCGAAACATTTTTACGTCGGTTTGTAACCATGGACTAGTCCTGGATCCACCATTTCGATCCTGAGAGAAAACAGCAATCCATGACCTGGAAGCGAACGTTTTCCCCTACACCGAAGAAATTCAAGGTAGCAAGTTCCGTGGTAAGGAACATGGCGTATTATTTTGGGTTACTGAGGGAGTCATAATGATCGAATACCTGGAAAGGGAACCACTATTACGGCCTCTTACTACGCTGTCCAAATACGTAGATTGAGAGAGACAATCAAAGAAAAGCGGCGGGGTAAACATTGAGCTGGCATCCTGTTTCACCAGGACAACACACCGCCCCACAAGGCCGGCGTTGCAATGGCTCCCATCCGTGAATCAGGGTTCGAATTCCTAAATCACCACCCATATTCGTGAGACCTATCCCCCAGCGACTTCTATCTCTTTCCACGGCTGAATAAAGACCTTAGAAGTAACAAATTTTTGGATGATAGCGAGGTAATAGCCGTTGTGGAGGCATTTTTGGAGGGTCAAGAAAAAAAATTTTTTTTTCAGGAAATTGTGGTCTGGACAAACGATGGCCTAAGTGTGTAGACTTGGAAAGAGATTACGTAGAAAAATAAATTATTTTACTAAACATTTTATGTGTCTTTCATACTGATTATCATTACTTTTCGATCACCCCTCGTATTTGCTTAATTAACTAAATATAATTAGCTAAAATAAAATTCGTTTGCAGATAACTAAGTATATAGACAAAGCGAAGCTAGTAAGGTGGGCCAAAAACTTATGTTGTCATTGATTCAAGTTGAAAAAGAACTTTTCAGCCACCTGTCTGTTTCGGAATCCTCTAACTAAAAGCTTCGACAAAAGTGCTTGGAAATGCAACATTTTCGCTATAAAATAAAACAACGTAGAAGCCGAGGTTTTAATGAGACCATTCCAGGGACGCGTGACCTGAAGAGCGGAAATAACATTCACCTAGACATGGTTCTCTGTGCGTAACTATATTGAGTACCTATTGTACCTGATACAGAGCGTTGCGAGGCAAAGTCGCCGCGTCGCAGCGCGCGCGCACCTGTGAGAGAGCCGCGCGGGGACGCGTTGGCGGAGCGCGTGCCGCCGCGCTCTTCCAGCGTCCACCACACCGCGCGCTCTTGCTCGAAGGCTTTCTCGATGTCCATCTGGAATAAAGTGTTTTTTTTTTGTAATTTTATGGGTGCTCGTGCACTGGCTTGGTGCACTAATTCCTAATTCTAATTTAAACAAAATTTAATTTGAACGTCGACAGTTATATGAGACTTGTGTTACGAGACTGCTAAATGAATGGATTGTAGTTTAAGTTCTTGTTATATTTTTGGTGTCATCAATAGCATTTATCTGAACTGTTTTGTATCCCATGAGGAGATTTGAGACAAATGGGTAAAAAAGTAACTCTGCAGATATAAGGACTCTTTTTAGATTTTTTTTATTCCGTGGGAAAATTCATTACGCATACCGCCACGTTTTGGGGACGATGCGACGGTTATGTAGGGCTCTCCTCCCGAGCGAGACATACCCACTAAAAACTAACCGGTGGTTTCTTCCTGCCAGATTGATAGGCGTCGGTGGGTCCCTGGGATGCACCAGAGAAGAAGTAAAAGTTAAGTGTCCAGTAGTCCTTACAGTGCATTCCCCAATAAGCACGGGGTCGATGCCGGGGCAGGCGTCCCACAGCGTGAGCTCGAGCGCGCGGCCCGCCAGCAGGTCGGCGTTCAGCCCGCTGAAGCCCAGCGTGGCGTTCCACACCGGGCTGCACGACGCCGACGCCGGGTCCGTCTCCACCGGCGGACACGACTCGCTGCAACAACCGGTGTCACAAACTAAAATACCAAGACTACGTGAATAGAAGAAAATTACTAGCTCCTTGCCCTAGATACGTATTTTCTGGTGCAAGTAAGAAACCCGCATGGAAACTGATCGACTGTGCTGATCCTCTAATGACAGAGAAGGAATGCTTACCACTATAGAGTGATAACTTTAAAGATTGGCTAGGATATCAGTCAGTGTCGGTATGTATAGTCAAAAGCTTCTGTGGAAACATTCGTAATTCTAAATAATGAAGAATTGCTGAACATGACTGATTTCAATAAATAAAAATGGTGAGAATTTCTAGAGGAGTAAAGTAAAATCTTACAGCGATGGTAAGAGGCGTATCCTAGCGAAGGCCTCAGGCTCGTCGCCGTAGCCGAGCGTGTGGTCGCGCGGCGGCAGGTCGTCGGCCGCGATCAGCACCACCACCAGCTTGCGCATCTCGCCCTCGAACCACACCTGCAGCTGCGCGCGCGCCGGCGGCCGCTCGCGCGCCGCGCGCTCCGCCCGCTCCTGCTCCTATAGGACACGACGCGTCAGGCCCGCGCAGACAAACGAGCTGCTGGATAGACATGCGGAGTGCTGCCGGCCACCCGACTTGCAATCGAACTTTATGACATGGTCAAAGTGAAACTAAGCGTGGTACGTCAAATACCTACCTATATACTTTATATAGATAGGTGGCACGTAAACACACAGCACCCACATGGCTATGTATATGGATATCATCAAATGCACACAGCTACAAAACAGAATACGACGGACGTCTTTGGGCACAATCATCAAATGAACAGATAACAAAATGTACGTAAAAATTCTTTCCAAGACCTAGAATGCAATATCTAAATCAGTCTTGCCACGGTCGGGGTATGCATTGTCCTTGATCAAGTAACATGCAGCAACGATTAGCTATACTGTATAAATACTCTGCCAGGAGAGACAAATTTAAAATTCCCATTCAATCTGTGCGAGTCATAGCAATGGCATTCACATCGCGACCAAAGTGGGTTGGTTACTTGCAGATATATTTAATTCATTTCACTTGCAAAATATTGTATTAAATTAACATGCTTCGGGCGGAGGCTTTTCTATTTTAACATAAAGTAATTAAAATCGGACGATCTCATCCGCCATGCAGTAAGCTTTGTATCATGCTGATTATCAGTTTTAAAAGCTGCGATTTCCTATTAAGTAGACCCTAATTATCAGAAAGTGATGAATGTATTGGCTGACCGGAAATCGAAACGCACTGCTCTAAGATTAAATGTGTTTCCGTATCTTTTATACTTTACTTTGGGAACTAAATATGTTTATCTAATACCGAATAAAGCATTTGTTGGATGTATGCATTTGTGAGGGTAAATTACAATTTTGGACTAAGTAAATCTATGGTTCCAGGTGCTACACTTACGGCACGGAATACCTACATCTAGTTTAACATTGCAATGCATTGGGGTATTAAGTGATGACCTAACTAGCCTAATTGCCACATAGTTAGCATTTGGAAGCAACTTCAACCTACATTTTCCAATTAAATACGAAGTTAGGCAGGGTAGGCACGTAACTCTATTTAAATTGCTATTTTAGGACTTTTACCTCTATTTTACTGCAAAAGCTACCACGTGTATTATCGAATTAAGAGCACTTACTTCTGGAGATTTGAAAGGCAAACTTGTTCAATTACAATTTAAATAAGAATACTTCATAATTTTGCATTTGTGGTTGTTTCTGTACGTATTATTCAATAACAACAATGGAATCTTCTTATGTGACATAATAAAAAATCTGCTTTGAAATACATTACATACGATTATAAACATAACGACTTATAGTTGTACAAACATTAAGTGAACTTGATTTTCTTAAGTGATGTACAGTTCTTATATTTGATATTAATAAATTCGTATGACACATAGAAATTCATGTTTTACATTGTGCTCTAGATGAATGCACATATCCACATTGTGCCACCTCATGCAGTTCTCAGATGGTAAGGAATGAGCCGTGACAATCAACTACTGAGCTGTATGTACATCGTGTCGCGGAGTGTCGTTCGCGTGACGGCACAGAAGCGTCGCCGTCGCCGCCGGCGCGCGCCAGGGACGCCAGTCGCTCAAGGGGTTCCGGCGAGTGCGTGACGTGGCCCGTGCAGCCACCACTCCAAGCTGCTACGAGACTAGACGTGGCGACGCAAGTGCGGCATTACACTACGCTAAGTCAACAACAAGACTCGGACAAGTCGATGCGCAAGACATGAGACGGTACAAACAGGAGTGCGGCGTCGAGGATGCAGGTCGGAGACAACAACAGTAGCGAGGCGGCCTGGGCCGGGCTCACCTCGACGCGCCGTCCGCCGCGGCCGCGCTGCGCCGGGCTTCTTGTAGTGTGTCGGCTGCGCTTAATAGTATCACAGCCCTTCCTTTGACGTGTTCCATTTGTGACTAATTTTGATCGAACGTGTTCTGTTTGTGCCAGCCAAGAATGACTCTGTTGTGAATGTGTTCGCTTCGACTAAGCTTAAAGCGGCAGCGGCTCTAGCTCCACTAGGGCTGATTTCGTACCTACTGTGATGATAAACAATCACACTAATGCCAATCATAGTTAAGGTACCTATTTATAGTAATTTTTATTGGGACGAATCCCCTAAACTACCATTGAACAATAAGACGGATTAGCGTCTGTCTACACTTACGTAGTCACGATTGAGATTCGTCTATGTTTGTCATTTTGCCGATCGTTCCCTACAACTCAACTTGGTGCGGCTCCGGTGACGAGATTATGTTATTGGTCAGGTGATAGAAAAAATAAAAATCTGAAAATAAGTAGGTAGTATTTTTTCACACACTTCACTTAGGATTATGATAAACGATAACGAATATAGATAACAAATAATTTTCCAAGGTATATTATAATATATTAATATTACTTCATTCAAGTAAACAAACAAAGTACTTTACCCTTTTCTTAAACAGGAAAAGGGCTGTATAAATTTAAATACATCTACGGTCGCAGATAGAAACACTAATCTCTTACAACTAGGCTAACGTGGAAGATGTTCGCTACAGTATCACAGCAGAGCAACGAAGTCAGTCCCTGCACTTCATATCTGTATCCAATATGAATCCGAAAATTAAGACTTGTCGCATAACCGAACATGATTTACTGATGACGAATAAACAAAATCTACTACTGCCTCGGGCCTCAACTTGGATACAGAAGTTAGTAACGGGCAGTGACCGCGGATAGTCGCGACGCGACCCCTCTATCACACGGCATGACGGATGACGAGAGCGACATCACGACTACACACCCTCACCCGCACAGTACAACAACAATATCAATCTGGGTCGGTTGCGGTTGTAGTTAGTGGATCATTGAATCTTACGCGGATGCACTCGATCAATGACAACGGTAATATGTGCAAAGCGGGATGATGATCCATTAACTTAAAGACATTATAAAAGATAATTTGGGTAAATCATGGCTAGAGATGTTTTCATGAGTGATCCGAGAAGCGCAGAGAAGTAGGCACCGAGTGACAGTCTCTACTTGAGTATATGAAGGAACGAGCGGAGCGGCTCAATGTCTCATGGGTTCACAACACATATTGTAACAATTAAAGCCTATGGGTATTATACCGGGGTTTTCGGCAATTTCCTTCGGGTCGGCGACGATGGTGATTTGTCGGTTTCCGGTTCTGTGAACCAAAACAATGTGCATTACACCACTACTGATTTTGCTGCATCAACACACATATCGGAATCTGTTCCCTTTACAAGTGCATGTTGTAGCAGGAGCACCACCGTGGAGCGAAGAGGACAGGACAGAAGAGACTGAAAAGGACGGTAGTGCGAGAGAATTACAAAAATTAAGATAGTTTGAAGGAAACTCAGGTAGTAAGAGTAAACGATAGTGAAGAGAAATATGTAAATAAACAATACGAACAGAGAAAATTTAGTGTCTGAAAAGATTGAAGAAGTCAGAAGCATGCGTGCAGTGATTAAAGTAAGTCGTATTTGGTGGCATTGTGGTTTCCGAAGTAGTAAATATCCAAACATTTTGATAGAAATATCAACTTATTTATTGAATCCTACTTGAACCCTTAAGATTGTTACAAAAATGTAACTGAGTGATATGTGTTATTTACGTCATGATGAAGAAATACATTCTACAACAACTAGCGTAGAAGGAACGCGCAATCACCTATTCGCAGTACGATTCTAATGTTAGCAATTTCAAAGCAAGGTGCTCTACTTCGTAAATTACGATCAGTATTCTCGCGTGTTGAATACGAAAAATGTGTTGTTCGTGTTTAATCATTAATCTAAGCACGGTGTAGAAGTATATCAATGTAGTGTCAAAGTGCGGGTTATGGAGTGTAGGTGTGGTAGCGGCGAGGACGGTACCGTATAGCGCGTGGTGGTGCTGCGCGGAGTGCGCGGGCGCGGGCGGGTCGTCCTGCGGCGGCGCGGGCTCCACCAGCAGCTCCACGCTGTCGCCGCCGCGCTCCAGCACCGCGCACACCTCCTCGAAGCTGCGCTCCGTCAGGGGCACGCCGCCCCATTCCAACACCTACCGCACAAGACACACTGTAGCGCCCCAGCGCCACATTCGTCGAATAGCCGAACTAAACAATCCTACATCGCGAACGAAGTTTCGATGATCGATTGCATAAATACTATTTCCAACTTTCTCTCTGTGGACTTCGGTCCCCAAGCATAACATCGGCCTGGAGAGAGATCGATCTCTCTATTGGAGTCTTTCCCACAACACCATGAACTTACTATGCTATTTTTTCCCCTTTAAACAGAGGATACGTCATCACATGAAAATCGACCGCCATCTGCGGCAGACCCTTCCAAAATACCAAATGGATTCTAGATACGTTGGGCTAAGAAAGAATATATCTCTGACAGTAATTTCGCCGGCTGTCTCACCCTCAATGCCACGCCTCCTCGATTTTGTCGGGATGGCGATAAATTCTGAGCCAGTTCCAGTTTATATTTCTCTCCAAAACATTGTTTGGTCGTAGATCCTAGAATTTATTATAATTTTATTAAGTTGGTGTATTTCGTTGAATTTGATGCCTGACTCGAATCTGAATGACTTTGAAAATTCCTAAAAATTAAGTAAGTAACTATTTAAAAAACTACTGATGGGATTTAGTTTGAAACTTGCTAAAGACTCTATTTTGTTCGTTACATTACATAATTATGTTCATAAGAGAGCTACAGTGCCACAGATGGACACACAGACATACAGGTATTGGGGTCAAATTTACAACAACTCTCTTTTTGCGTCAAAGGGATATCTATCTTATCTCTCTTGTTAAAAAGGCTGTAGACACAGGTGGAATAAAACAACCCAATAATCAACCTATGCTGACAGAAAGAGCTAGAAGCAAAATAACCCTAACACCGGGTGCTAGCTGTTCTTTCTCAAATAAAACTTGAGACAAGACTCTGGTAAGTTAGACTAAAAACGTCTGAGAAATAGGCCCTTTATGAGCATGGCATACCTTGTCGCCCTGCTGCAAGCCGGCCAGGTCGGCGGGCCCGCCGGGCACCGTCCACACGATGACGGCCTCGCGCCGCCCGCACGCGTCCGGCTTGCCGCCCACCACGCGCATGCCAAAGCCTCGGGCTACGTTTGTATAGCGATTAATTTAGCAGTACCAATAGCTCTACTACGAAAACATTATGTCAACAGTTACGTGGACAGTCTGCAACAAAGATGTCGACACGGCTAACTTGCCAGATATATTTATGTATGCCAGATGTAGGTATATTCGTTCGTAATGTCTCAACAATAACCGCCTACATTTTTGAAATTTTGGCTGAGCAATCCCTTTGTTGCAAACTGTACATGAAACCGTACCTCGTACCCAAGGTTGGTTATATCAGTCGCACAAGAGCTTGCTATCGAGGCTCTACTAGTTAACTAGGCGAAGTCTACATGGGCACTATTCTTTAATTTTATTTAAACCTAACCTTTTTTTTTTGTAGCCTATTTAGTAACTATTAGATGACCTCACTATGAATCAAACAACAGGACATTTTGCCTACAGATTTCATAATTACCAAGACAAATTACGATGAGATGAATGCTTTATCAAAAGTTAGCGGAGGTTGGTGCTTAGCAAGTGTTTACTCCGATTTTACAAATAGACGGTTGGTTAAGCTCCAAACGCACTGACAACAGAAGCGGGGCTGAACGGCGCGGTAGCGGCACGGTATCGGTTGTATTCGTAATTAAATGAAAACGTTTTTCGTTCGTACCATCACGGCACCACGCCGCGCCGCGCCGCTTCCGCTGTCAGTGCGTTTGGAGTTAAAAGTCTAGCAATAATCACTTACATTGAATAATACTTAGATCGTTACTCACATCGGTGTCCCTTGTCATTAGGGTCGCGGCGCAGAGAGACCCGCCTAGGCGAGCTGTCGTCCACATCGTGGATGACGATCTTGATGGCCTCAGCGTCCACGGACATCTGGCGAGCGGCGGCGGCGGCGGCCGCGACGGCAGCCGCCGATGGCGGGTCGCTCGGGTCCGCGGTGCGCGACAGACCAGCCATCGCGCTCAGAGCTCCTGTTCTTTGTTGTAGGGCTGCTATGTCCGGACTGTAAAATAATTATTGGGTAACACTCCGTGTTTACTTAATTGTTTACTTAAATTACAGCTCGGCACAAACGAGCCACCGAATAGCATCAAAAAGCGCAACAAACGTGATACAGGAATAACGTCTAAATTTAGAAATTTTAAGTTTTAGTTTGGATAAAAGTGGTAAAACTAGTGGCAGTTTAGGTACTTTTGCTATCCTATCGCTTACAATGATGATCATAACTCTTTAGCTAATATTTGTTTAACTGTGAAGTTTGTAATAAAGAAGATAAAACCGTAGATCAACCAGACAATATTAATTAGCAATACATACAAGTAAAATCAACAAAAATGCAGTAAACATTAAAGCCAAAGATACATTAGGCGGCATTTGTTGTGCGACATGTCGAGCGATGTAGCGCGAAGTCGCCGGACATCGCTCGCCATGTCGCGCGACTTATATCCGCGTATATACACGTCGACAAATGTCGCCTAATGTATCTTTGGCTTAACGGATACATAATTAGCATGTATTGATAATTAATTTGACTCCTAAGCAATAGTGTTGAGACGTGGTGTCAACTCACAGCTGGCTGCCGCGGCGGCGTATGGGGCGGTCCTCGTCGACGGCAAGGCCGGGGATGGCGGGCGCGGCCTCGGCGGCGTCGTCCGCGCGGTACGAGCCGCGCCGCGACCCGGCGCCCGCGCCCACCACGTCCACGGCCGACGCTCTGTCATCACAAAAAACAACTCTACAACTTCTAACATTCATAAAAGTATCACAATTGTAAGGCTAAAAAACGCCTCTTCAACGTCAAACATTCATAAAAGTATCACAACTACAGGGCTAGTCTAATGTGTTCGGAATCAGCATGGGCTTGATGGAGGAAAGCGGTCGTGATCCTGAGCGTCTTGGTAAACGTATTCGCGTAACAAACCAATCCCCAACTGTCATTTTGTTTACGCGAAACGAATTTTCGATAAATCATTCGTTCCATTGGCTTCCAACACGGAAGCATAGGTTTCGACTGGCATGATATAGTGAGATATAGAGGTCGGCAATAAACTTGGCCAGATTTTAAGTCATAGCAGTAAGTTCGCGCATCAATTTTACCCGGAAAAAATGATCTGTGAACACTTAACACCACGATAAAAAAAAACTGTCCTAGTTTATTGTCGACCATTGCATGACCATTGCACCATTTATTTCCATGTCAATGCGAGATTGGTTTCAACCTGTCAAATTTAAAGTGATAGTGATTCCAAACATGTTCCAAACACGGTAGATAATAGTGTATCGGGAAACCGTATAGGCACCTACTCATGCTGCAAGGAATTAATTATTCATGAATTGAAATAAACAAAGTCTGTGGGTAGAGTTCCCGTTGACATAAAATGCCCAAGAAATGGTTGAGGCAAAAGAATATTTTATTGATTGGGTTTTGTATTGATTATTTTTCATAATTATGTTACCTTGCGTCCTTGAGACCAAAACAGGATAGCAATAAGTATAATAAATAGAAAAACACAATTTATATATGAACACAGAAGATATAATGATTTCTTTATCAAAACGTACGTACCTACTCAAATGTAGGGAGGTAGGGAGCGTAACAAATTATATTGATACAAATTTTGAAGCAGGCGGCACCTATTGGTTGATATTATTGACGGAGACTCGCTGCTGAAAGAGGAAATTGCATTCGTACCTTTCCACGCCATTAACAAGATTATGTCTACCCCAGTGACACGGACACGAGTTTCGCGGTTTATCCTACCGCTATAATAATATATGTACATTTTATGTTACACAATACGCAAGGGTTTTTGCAGTAAATTATGGGAAAATACTGGTTTACGATGTTGTTAATGTACTATATACAACGCTAACTTAGTACATGGCCAAAAATTCTGATCTATTTAAAATCATTTTATAGTGTTGCCCAAAAACTCATATTTTTTTGTGGGAATCGAACCAGGGATCTTGGCTTCACAATCAGGTTTTCTAAACACTGGGCTATCCGGCCGTCATTATTAAAGAATGAAAATTAAATTATCATTTGTAAGTATTTGTAAGGTACCTACTTAATTCTACAGTGGTGCTGTTATATATGTGGCTGAATCCGTTACTTCCTTTCTTATCACAATTATTTAGGTACTTGCTATTTTGTTACAATCTACAAACTACAAAGCTTGTTGTTAATGGCGAGAAAGCTTAAAGTGCTTTAGATGCGAAGGACTGCTTTGAATTTGCAAAGTGTGACTGTGTAATATTACTGACCGCCTGGACATGGGTGGCGGCGCGACGAGCGACGGCACTTGCGCCGGCGAGTCCTGTTTGTCGTCGTCGATGGAGCGCTGCCGCGCGGCGGGCGCGCGCACCGAGCGTCGCCGCACCGGCGCCACGGTGCTCGGCCGCCGCGACTCGTTCGCAGGCGTCGCCGTACCGCCGCCCTTTAACTGCCGCAACGGCAGCGTGGTTACTCATACACGCTCCAAGACGAATTAAGGCCGGCCACATACATACGGAATTCCGTTTTGGAATCTCGATCGAATCAAAATATACGAACGCACTAAATTCGTACACATCTACCAGCCACAGACGAAAGTTTTCCGTATGTATGCGGCCGGCCTAAGGGTACTTGACCGTCATCGACTTGGAATTGACTCTAGTCGATTGATTACGTCTATGCAATAAAAGTGTAACTAACGTCGGTTTTTTTAATCTGAACAAGTCTGATTTTGATCAGCTTGTGTGTTACCTTCCTTCCTTCGATTACCCTTCTTTCTCCAGTATTATTTCCTTATTTAAAGACGCCTATAACTTCAACCCGTAACCTATTTAAAAGCTTTTCACTTTGTAAGTTAAGGATCAAACGCACTAAAGCTGCACGGAACTTTGTTTAACTTAACTTTCGCATCCTGTCATTATAGTTTTGATAGGTACTTACTTCCTATTTATCTCTAAGCCAGAGTACCTACTCCATAATTATCGGCTCATTAAACAACAATTGAAAAGACGGCTTATTAAATTACAAAATCAATCCATTTAAGAATAACGACAAAGAAAACAGTAAAGACTTATAGTTAGTGTTAGTACAAGAAAAGAGTAGCTGAAACTTTTGTTTACACAAACACACAAAAGTTTTGATTGTGACAGACGATTGACGGACCTGACGGAGGTTACAATAAGAGACATAAACGAAGGTAAATCATTGCGGAGATGAAATTATGTCACCTCGAGGGCATTGGGAAAGGCTCGAGATGACATTTTCTTTTTCCCCTATTCGTAAACGTGAAATATGTTTTATCAAAGTTCTAGGTCAAGGGGGTGGGGAACCAAAAGAATACGTACAAAATATAAGAATATTTTATCAGTGCGTTTCCGTTGTTTGTCATCGCGATACCGCGTCGGCGCCGCGTTCTCCGCTCGCCAGCTCGGGCTCGCCGTGGCACACGTGTTACGGCCACGGGAAATTATGACGAAAACAGGCAATTTGTACAATATGCTGGGTTTATTAATTTTACCGCATGTTTCGCTATGTTTCAGGAGGAAATAAATCTCCTTGACGGGTGTAATATAAACCGGAGCTAATAATCTAATTTAACCGTAGGTTTGTTTAGGTTTGTTGATACGATTTGGGTGGGTTAGGTAAGGCTTACCTATAATATATTTAGCATGGCTTTGGGTTCGGTTAAGCTTGTGTTGCCTAATTTGTATTCATAGGCTGACGATCGTTTCTTAAAATTGGAAATTGGAGCAATGCTGTATCTAGGACATAATAATTAGGTCATCAACCGGAATCAAAGTGTTTATAAATATTTGTAGGTTTAACACGGCAACACGCTCTAGTCGCTTCGCGCGCGGGCTAGAATACCTGTAGTCCTGTAATTTTCTGATGTCTCTAGTTAGAAAGTGACAGGAATAGTCTATCTCGCCCGTATTTCTATTCGCGCCTTGCTGTGCTACAGCCGTGCGTACAGCCGTTTCCGAACATTACCTTTTCGAGTTCCTTGAGCGAGGCAGGCGAGACGTCGGAGTGCCGGCGCAGCTCGGGCGAGCGCGGCGGCGCGAGCGCGGCGCTGCTACCGCCGCCGCCGAGCCGCGCCTCCGAGTGCCGCCGCTGCAGCGCGTCCAGCATCGGCACGTCCAGCAGCGAGTCCGTGCTGTCCTGCGCCGACGGCGGCAAGCGCGGCGCGTTCTTGCGCCGGCAGACGGAGCAGTGCCATTTTTTCTGGAAACATAACAATCATATACTGAAAGTCGCCTTAATTCTTTGTTTCGATTTATTTTATCACTTTTGATTGTGATTTGACTTGGGCAGTTTTATGGCTTCTACGGTTGTACAGATTGACGTGGATGAAAATTGTAGCTACCTTCTTATTTAGGTAGGCACAAGTTCTTATGAAACATCAAGAAAGAGTCAAATTTCTGTCACGTTTTCTGGCACGTACCTATTTGATTTCAAAGCAATACTTCAAAAATAACGATCATATGGCTTTCTTACACAGCGTTACCATCAAAAACTTCTAATAAGGAAAAGAAGAAAATAATGAAATGAAATGAAATGAAATTTATTTTGCAAGAACATTATACAGATGTTACAATATAATAAAATACAGATGTCAGAGTTTTTCTTGTGTCGTATAATGCTCCGCCACAATTTGGCATGCAAAATCTAAAGTAAAATAATAAAAATATCTAATGCCCAAACAAATCAAAATAATCCATCTAATAACTAAAAATAGTCAAATCAAACAATCAAAATAATAATAAAATCAAATCAAATAATCAAAATAATAATAAAATCAAATCAAATAATAAAATCATCAATAAAATATGTATACAAATTAGCAATAGGGACATGTCAAATTATATATAAAAAAAAAAAACATTTATTCAAAAGAATCAAAATAATAAAAAAAAAATCAAATTAAATAATCAAAATAATAATAAAATCAAATCAAGTAATCAAAATAATAATAAAATCAAATCAAATAATAAAATCATCAATAAAATATACCAACTTAGCAATAGGGACATGTCAAATTATTAAACAATTATCCATTTATTATCCATATAATTTGTCAAAATATTCATTGAGATTATAAAATGGTCTACTAATTAAATAAGATTTTAATGTCCTGGAAAAGTTATGAATGTCACTGCATTGCCTTATGTCCTCATTTAAATTATTATATATTTTAATACTATTATATTCAATACTGTTTTTGAAATGCATATAATTATTATAGTTACTGGCAAGATGATGTCAACATTAATTTTACATAGTCTACGCGGACGGCTATAGCTATTGCTTTTGAAACCTGACCTATTTTTATAAACAAAAATACAAACTAAATATATATACATTGAAATTACCGTTAATATCCCGTGTTTCACAAAAAGGGGACGGCAATGCACAGTAGAATTACTTTTTTCGATATGTCTTAGAGCTTTCTTTTGCATCACAAGCACACCTTGAACATGAGCGCTACCACCCCAGACCTCAAGGCCATACCTTATCAAGCTTTCAAAATAAGCAAAATAAACAGTTTTAAGAACGGAAGCACCAAGCATTGTGGACAAGTTTTTCAGAGCATAGCATGCGCTGGCCAGTTTTTTCTTTAGCAATTTTATATAATTTTATAATAAATATCGGTACTCAAAAAGTTTCTTATTTTCTTTCATAATGTATTCGATAGGGCTTCTTTACCGATATTTACGTTACAAAGAAAACTGTGTACTTACAAAATACAGTTTGTGATTCAGCTTAAGGCGTTTTACAGATGTTATACATATTTTTATTAATACCCTAGGTATTAGAATTGATAAAGTTTTCGTGTAAAATTATGTTGTGAATTATGTATTTTCATTTGTTATTACTAGTAGCTATTATGTTTCATAACTAATCATAACTCAGCTGAAGTGGCTGGCAATCCGCCGTAGCCGTGATCTACGTGTCCTGTCGGTGCAATTTACCTTCTTTATGAAACCCCTTCCTCTTAGACAGATTTAGTTACTTGGCCTTTGGTTTCGGAGCCCGATTGCGGTCGAGTGACAATTTTTTTCTCGCTTTCCCTATAATTAAGTCTAAACCCTTCTTCGTACATGCTGTCAGACTCCGGACTTCCGAAGTCGTTTTACTCTTGGAGATCAGGCATTATCTTGACGGTTCTATGCAGAGGAATATTTTATACCTATTATGTACTTAGTATTTAGTTGTATCATATTTTATTTACTGTGATATTTTGTGTTATCTCGATTTTGATAATGTGGAAATAACTCCAAGTGGTAGGATCGTCACAAAGCAGGTAAGTAAATAAAGTCGTATCTACCTACCTATCAAACATGTATTAAAAAAGTGCAAAGAAGGCCACTATAATTCGGCTCACCGCATCCTCGTTGTCCGCCGGCTTGGAGTAGGAGGAGCAGTCCTCGCAGACGCGGTGCTGGCAGCCGCTGCAGGTGTGGAACACCTCGCCCGGCTTCAGCGCCTTCAGGCACACGCGGCACGCGCCCGCCCGCGACGGCGCCTTGCCTGCCTCCCTGGGGGTGAAGAGCGGGTGACTGAAGACCGGCGTCAGTTGCGTTTGCATTCGGGTTGCTGGTCACGGGAAGTATTTTTAAATGAAAGGGTCGTACTTACCATAACATACATAAACCTCACACCCCATTCCCTGCGGGGTAGGCAGATACAACAGAGCGCTATTCGCTCCTATTCTAGCATATTCCTCTCGTTTCACTCACATTCGTCAATCTTGCCAAACACGCTCGACGAACTATTTATAACAAACCATATCAGGCATAAATTCATAAAAAAATATTTTTTACATATTAAACTTTACATTCACAACATTTTACGTACATGCAGGTATGTTTTTGTTCACTAATAGAGTTTTTATTTGGTTTTCATTTTAGCTATTTAATTTTCATTCTAGAAACTGTAATAAGAAAGTAATCTCAACACACGAGATGGTGTAGAGGTTAATTTATGGAATGTTATGACGCTAACAAAATGATTTTATTTAATTTTCAACATTTTAGTTTATATCAGAATTCTACATGTCTATAGGATTATTTTTATAATGAATTTAAGTAAAAAGTGGTGCGGCAGCGAATGGTACCTACTTCTGCCCATACATTTCGAAATCTGGGGCGAGTGAGCCAATATTATTGCAAGAAGATAGTTTGAAATCACACCACAGATATTATAGGCATATCGTTTTATAATCAGACGTACATACCTACATCACACCTGTATTACTAAATGAGGTGGCAAAGCACACGAAACGCTATGTAGTCAAAATCATGACTATTTCACGTCCCGTGGCCACTTCTAGCATAATTTTCAGGTTTCAAACTAACAGGTACTACAGTGACATGCTGCTAGCCTGTCGCCTAAAATATTCATTAATAATCGGTTTAATAATAATGATTATTACTGCATAAATATTAGTTAAGATAGTTTAAGTTGGCGAGTGCGGTAACAATAGACCACTGCTTCACTGCGTCATACGAGAGTACTCGAAATGCTCGTATAATTCCTTACGATGCACAAAGGCAAGATTATAGCCTCTAAAGGAGATTTCCGGCAGCTCTCAGATGACAATAGTTTTGCTACACATGTTCCCCAAACTCGGTTAGGATATTTTATTGCAGGGCCTTTTGTGAACATGAAGACAAATTATTAGAGACATTTTTGTAGATACTAGAGATAATATAGATCTTTTGTAGATAATTAGTAGCAAAAACTGTTGGCGTAAATAATTCTTTTTAACTATAATTTTATAAATAATTTGTTTTCGCTTCATAATTAGAATTAGTCGAACTACATGCACATAAATCTAGTCTTAAAGTAGGTATGTTCCATGGATTTGTGTTGCGGATGAATATTTTTGGACTTCCGCGGAGGCGGATGCAACTACTTAATGCACGGCTCACATTTACATCCACGATTGTGGATGTAAGACCAAGACAACAAAAACCCTGAAATTATAATTTTTGACAACCTCTCAAGTAAAAATGTGTCTTTAACCTACCTATTTCATTTATTTGTAAATTAATCCCTCGCCATGAAAAAGTGGAATAAGTACATAGGTAACTATTTTTTTTTACAGCAGCGAGGGCAGCACGCGCCGCAGTAAAGTCGTTCTGCACCGATTAAAAAAAATTGGCATCCGCTTAAGCTCCGCACTGATTTTTTGCGGACAAAATAATATATGACTTTAATTCTATGCACATAGTAAATTTGAAACACGATTTATCGTACAGTCTAGTAATGTTTTTAAGTGTACAGTCGAGTTCATTAATATATGAGCAAAACTGAGGGTTCAAAAATATCTGTACACTTTTATGACATTCACAATAAGGTGCAAAAGTTGAAATATTTGGCATTTGTCTGCTCATATATTTATGAACTCGACTGTACAAAAGGCATAAAAACCCACATCACTCGCGCTTCATGGTAATCCCGTAAGATGCCCCCATGTTTAAGAAACAAAGGTGAGCAAGTGCACGAAACAACTCTTTGAATAGGAGAATACGTGTTTAAGTGTATATAAATAGTAGTAGTACCTACCGTTCGGTCTTGGCAGCGGGCGCGGCGGGCGGCGGCTGCGCGGGCGGCGGCGCGGGCGCCGGCTCGGCCGCGGGCTCGGATTGCCGTGGACCCAGTTTCGTCACTGCAACATCAACATACTCATGCCATAACCGGAATTAAAAAACAAGCGATAACGTATTAGCCATCATTGTAAATTCAAATTAGTCTCCAGCCAATAAAGTGCGAGGTCTGGCTGTGCACAGCCTCTGAGTGGCCACCTAAATAAATAAATGCCTCAATCCTAGTTTACGACCTGGTAATTAGTGTTGTGGTCTTACCCTTAAACTAATTAACTTTACAAATGAATTTTCCTTCTTCGCAATCATTACCCCTCCGCCTGTTAAAACTTAATCTCATAAACCCACTAATTTGCCCGACCAACACCTAGGTAAATACAATTAAGTACCGCGTCGTTAAAACCGCAAAATTGACTTAAATTACAATACCTAATTTAACTACGAAAGCCGAATTGAATAGAAAATTGCAAAACCTTGTCGGTTACAGAATAAATTAATAAGACAGCGGCGAGATGCTACTTTGCGGAACTCAATATTAAAATTCTGAAATAAAAAGGCAATTAGCTTAATTTATTCAATACATTCTGACTTTGTTACATACCTCGCCTTGGTCTTAAGCTCGAGTGGAGTAAATATACGTTTTATGAGTTTTTAGATATTGTTCATTCATTTAGTACTTCAACGTGTTAAACTTTAACACGTTAAAGGAAGTATAAGAAAAACTGCTTCCGCTGCCGAAACGTTGACATTAAAACGTCGTAGTTTAATAGCGTCCAAGTTCTGATACGAAAATGAATATGTAGCGTACACACATCACATCACAATTGTTTCGAAATGGGGTAGTCACGGCTCACAAAATGTTACTTAAACAAACCTAAGACTATTTCACGTTTCGTATTCACTTGTAGCATAATTTTCAGTGATAAACTTAGATAATTTAATAATAGTATTTAACATCGGGATAAAACCAACTCTCAGGAATAGAGACTATAAACAATACCTATTAAGGCTTCATTTAACTGAAATGAGAATAGAGTCTAGTCTTGGAATAAATCACTCCTTACTTGCGAGTAAATAAAAAAAACTAGGAAAAAGCAACCTGAGAGTGACTTAGTCCGAGACAAATTTTATTCTTGTTTGGTTTAACTGATCTTACATAAATCAGTACTAAATGATATGGGAATAAATTGTACTAACACCTAGACTTCAGACCTTGATTCCTACTAGATTGATTATGCCTGTACAAAGTTAGTCACATTTTGCGACTAATTTTGTTACCAAGTCAAGAAACTTATTGTTATTATGAGAAGAGAAGAGAAGTATGTTTTTAACCATAATATACGAGGGGTGTTCAATAAATAATGAGAATGACATATAAATTCATTAGCAAAGAAATAAAAAAGTACTGGCAAGCAAAGCCCATGTAATTGCTATGAAAAATAAAAAAAAATAACTTGACAGTCTTTTGTTTTTTTTTAAATAGGACACATTGATTTCGTCGTGTCGGGACCAGACGGTAAAAATGGAGGAAACTTAAGATCATGCGGTGATTAAATACCTCTGCTTGAAAAAAATTACTACTGAGCAACTTCATTTAGATTTACAAAAAACATTAGGGGTTCGCGTTCCTTCTTACTCTACGGTTGCACGGTGGTGCGCAGAGTTTAAAAGAGGAAAATCGAACACTAATGACGACCCACGCTCAGGGCGGCCGAACACTGCGATGACCGAACAAATTTTAAAAAAAAATAGAAAATAATTTTAGGGGATCGTCGTGTTTCTGATTAGTTTATAGCTGAAGAAGTAAAAAATTGTGTCGGGAGTATTCACAATAAAATACATGACCATATGGGCATGAAAAAGGTATCAGCACACTGGGTACCCATAATGCTTACGGACGCTCAGAAACAAACCAGACTGCAGGTTTCACAGAGCTGTTTGGAATTGTTAGAGCAAGATTCCGACCGATTTTTGTCTTGTTTTGTAACAATAGACGAAACGTGACTTCATCATTACGACCCAGAAACCAAACAACAATCTATGACTTAGAAGAGGCCTTCATCTCCGACTCCGAAGAAATTTAAGGCAATACCATCCTCCATGGGGTTATGGGCTCCATTTTCTGAGATATCCGAGGGATTGTTATGATTGAATATCTCAATCATAGAGCTAAAATCACGGGGAATCTATATGAGGAATAAATAAAAAAACTGCGTGATGTTATACGCGAGGAACGCCCAGGGGAAACTTTCCAAAGGTGTTTTGTTTCACCAAGCAAACGCCCCCGCACATGAGCGAAGACTTGCGATGGCTGCCATCAAAGATGCTGGCTTTGGATTGATGGAGCATCCGCCATATTCACCAGACATCGTTCCTAGTGATTTTGGTTTATTTCCGCGGTTAAAAAAATACCTCGGAGGTCAGAAATTTGAAAATGATGACACCGTGATCGCCGCGGTAGAGGTTTTTTTAAGGGGTCAAGAAGATTTTTTTTAAAGGAAAATTTAAGCTTAGAATAAAGATATTATAATAAGCATATACTCTTGAAAGGTGACTACATTGAAAAATAGAGTAAAATATGTTAAAAGTTATTTGCGTCCTTATCATTCTCAAAATTTATTGAACGCCCCTCGTAGGAACCAATCTAATGTCATTCCACGCGGTACTCATCAGTATTACTATATATTAATTTGGATACGTATTTGGCATTGTTTCAGTGATTAGATCAAACCAAACAATTGAAACCACATTAATTTAAATTAAAGCTATCATACATGCTCTGGCCCCGTGATCACGTAAAATGAGCCATTACAAATTAATTGCACCCGAACGCGGATCGCAACGTGCCCGGCAACACAACGACCGGTTCCGAGGAATTTACTTTTTATTAGCACTCGATTAATTACGTGGACGATCCAGACTCAAGGGTTTCTGATTTAAGCTATACAATTTTATTAGAGGTGTACTTTAGATCGGTTTTAGGCGTTTACTAACGTATTCCTATTTCTCGGTTAAAGCATCGTCGAATTCTTTTTTTGTTAATTTGTCACTGTCATGAAAAGTTCTCGTGAAGAAAAAGTGACGTCACATACATGAACGGGGTTAGTTTAATAATGGTGTAATAAACATACTGTTCAGTATTATCAAACCGCGATTAGAAAGGGATTGAGCACATATGTCATTTTTGAACTAAATGCATGATATGACATTGTCAGTGGTAGAGTATGCAGATAAAGTAAATTGTTATTTTGGTACAATGAATTTCTAAAGCATGGAAAAAATATCAAATTATGTAGCGTTTTGCTATTGATTTCCGATAGCATTAAGAGATAATACTTCAGATCAAATAGAGTTACTTTCTTAAACCTGTAGCATTTTAAAAGTATTTAAAATATTTTTTTATTTATGTATTTTTGAACAGCTACGGCAATTTGATAAAGCGAAATAATGTGGTTAGTGACAGATTTGTCAGATATTATATTACAATTTTTTATTAAATAAATTACAGTATTTACCGAGAATAGAGTTTAAATATGCAAATCATATTCAGCTATTAATTCTATTATCTATAAGGGTCTGAACTTATGAAGATATAAAATATTGGTTTATAATTAAATTTAATCTTTTAATAAGTACAATTGTGCTAACGGTACTCTCGAATCCCTTTCTAATCGCGGTTCGATAATACAGCTAAACACGAAATTCATTATACCTATACCTATTGAAGTAGTATAAAGTCGCAATGTCAACTCTAAAATTATAATACGCACATTCGCACGTGTATTTTAGTGGAAATTGTATAGGAATATTATTTTCTAATAATATTTACAATAAACAAAAGTCACAATGTTTATTTACAGTTACAAAACCATCCATTACTCTAAAATATTTAATCTTTTAACCGTACTCATGTTAAGTTCAGAAACGAATAGTAATAGTAATACTGATTTGTTTAAGATTCAATCAGCGTTTATTATTATATAGGTACAAATAAGCAATAATTATCTACCGATACACATATCTATCTGAAGCACGGTCGCAGCAGTGTAGCATGCGGCGTAGCACTTTCGTAGCGCTCTACGAGATCGTAGCATGTCAGGCATTCCCGCCGGACCGCGGCGGCGACCTCGGTAACGAGGCTGTCACTCTTTTCTTAGGTATTTGATGAATATTGTATGCCGTAACATATGGAAAAGACGCACTGTGGCGAGTTCTGAATTCAAATGTTTTTTTAACCAGACAAAGTTGGATTTTTCCTGGTGTTGATTTTGTATCCTAAGTAAGCGACTGAGTTCATGTAGAGTCTATTAAAATCGCGAGACGAGAATGAAATAAAAATACTGAGCTGATTACAACAAAATTGAGCATGGAGATAGTTGAGACTCGGGGATACATAGGCTGACATAATATGAATAAATTGAACAGTTGTTTCTCCAAATTTATGCAGTATTCCTAAAAAAAATTGGCGTGTAACAATTCTTGGGACTTCTTTTTTCTATAATAAAAAACCTTGTCAAAAATTAATCGATTCTGAAGCATGAAAGGTACAAAAAAAATTACATAATTAATTTTATATTTGCATTTTACCCTTGTAGGGATCGAAAAACCGTATGAAAGTGTTTCGAAGTACAAAGTAATACAACAACTTTTACGTTAACCATAATGCAGCTACAATAATATTCTAGTAAAATTTAACTACAAGCAGGTAAGGTTTGTTTGTGTACATTTTACGAGTAACAAACTTTACTCTTGCCGTGGTAACAAGTTTTGGTTAGAACTTTATTTCTAGGAGCGAGGCATAAAATGCTGTTTACCTCCTTGCTAAGTAAAATTAAGAACTAATGTGTAATAACTAAGTTACTAAAACCTACCTTGTAAGTTACAAAATTTACTGGATAGCTGTCTCTATTTAATATGCTAATAACTTGTAACTAACGCACATCATGTACTCCTATAAAAAATTTAATACACATTCACTAAAAGGATCTATGAAAAGCTACGAATGAAATTACGAAACATGGTTTTCAGATATCCCGAGGGCACATGAAAAACAAGCGATGAAAAAGCAACTATCAATTTCAATTCGGTAGTTTCCAGAATTCACACACGGGGATCAAATACAGTTGCACTGGCCTCGTACAAAAAGTATCTATTTAATTGGATGTTACACACATAAACTTTTAGCGAAATCAACCGTGGCTCCGTGTCAGTGCAAATCGTACAGCAAATTGCAAATTCAGCCAGCCTCAATTACGTTCACTTCTTTGTTATGGAATTCTGAATTACAATGGGAATTCAAATAAGTCAGCAGTTTGTGTGTAGGTGGCGGGGGCAGGAATCCACTAACAACAAAGCGCGGGCGCCGCCGCGGCTCTCGAGCCTCGCCATATCGCGCTGTGAATATTGAGAAATGCTCATAAATTCCGGTGCGAACTTCGAGCCGCTGCTGTCAAATACTGCACGTTATTGTCCCAAATTCACGCGGAGTATAATGAAATTGACTTGTCACTTCAAGGTTCTTCTGAGAACCCATAAGTATTACTTGCGATTAGATTTCACCATGACAATCAATGTCCAGGATTAAGCAAAAAGATATCGATGACATCAAAAATAATACACTTTCATACGCAGTGTTGTTTAATATCAAAACCTACCCCTGTTCCAATGAAACTACATTGTTTAAATTAAGTGTACCGTCTAATGGCGTTTGTGATATAATTGCTCAACAAATGCATACGACATAATTATCTGCTAAACACTTGTGAAAGTGCGATTTACGAGTAAGTCTAGTGTTATCGTAAGACAAACATAAAAACCCGAAGAGTCCCTCGCCAGCACTAAACTTTACCGAGGCAGCAGCGAAGTTGTAAAAGTTTTTATTAAACGTAAGGTGCCGCGGCCGTAGTTCACGCACAGAATTAATTCATCGCACTAGCCCACAGGCGCGTAAATAAGGGTTAGGGCAGTCAAGCGTGAAACTTTACTCCGATCTACTAACTCCTCTCGGAGCACCCGTACACGCACACATGGGTCGTGTAGCTACCCTACGCCCACCGCGACACCACAAGCGCAACATGTGTTCCATCTGTATTATACACCTTCATCAAATTTCCAAGGGCCTACGTCAAGCAAAAGTTAGAATGAGGTAAGTACCCTTTTGAAACAGTAATTACTACCTGCTTATGATTAAATATTAGCATCACGTTTTTGATCGTTGATTTACTCATTCTCGTAAATATTCGCTATGATGGTTACTTTTAGCAATTATAATGAACTAAATTTTAGAAGCTAAATCTGAACAAGACATTGAACACACAAAGTAATGATAATAAAAGCCCCGTAAATGATAAATTGACTTTTCTTGTAGCAATAATGATATTAAACCAGTCCTCGCTCCGACGCCGTAAGTATCGCCAAATGAATTGGAAACAACTGAGGAGAATTCATTTATTACGGCAGATAATTTTGTTTCGGACAATAACGGAGTTTGGGCGGATCTAATTAACAATGCTCTTTGCGTTATAATTGTTACGTCGAGTTTCAGTTCGACTAAGCTTCAAAGACTTCGCAAACGGAAAATTGATGAAGTTACGGAATTAGTGACGGAATTTGGGCTCAGGTAGTCTCTACAACTTGGTCCTCACGCAGCCGCGCGGGGTTTGGAGACATTCATATTTTAATTAATTATTACCTGTAATAAAATAGTGAAACTTTAAGCATGATGTTGTATGCGAGTACATTCAAACAATATAATTGGCTTGTAGTTCCCTGTGGGAAAGACTCCAATAGAGAGATCTCTCTCCAGGCAGATGTTATGCCTGGGGACCGAAGTCCACAGAGAGGAAGTTGGAA
>BHDV01009267.1:82553-93349 GCA_005406045.1 Adoxophyes honmai | reverse complement strand
GCACAAGTGCCGTAAGTCTGGCTTGCTATGACTGCGTCGGTGTTATGATGTAGGTAGGTCGATGTAGGTATGCCGAGGAAGGTTGTATCAAATGTCCAAGTCGAAGGTCACCACTGTGGGAAAGACTCCAATAGAGAGATCTCTCTCCAGGCAGATGTTATGCCTGGGGACCGAAGTCCATAGAGAGTAAGTTGGAAGTTGTATTTATGCAACCGTTCGTCGAAACTTCGTTAGCGCGATGTAGAACCGTTTAGTTCGGCTGTTCGACGCATGTGGCGCTGGGGCGCTACATCCCTATAGTCTATCTTTGTTACATATGTCTAATGCCTGATTTGGCTCTATTAAAGATACAAAGTGGTTTAACATTTTTATTCGTATTTTTTACTTTCTAATCTTTATTTAGTATGTCAAACCATCGACAGTAGTAGGTATATTGAGGATGACCGTAATAAGACTGACTTGCTCTTGTCCTTGTTACCCGTGGTAGACAGTTATTTAACGTTACTTGGGATTAATTTGACTTGTTATTAACAAGGTCCTCTCTAAAATGAGGTCTTGCGATGGGATTATAACTCTTATTTTTTATGTACGTAGTAATTTGTAAAAATTTGAA
Organism: Adoxophyes honmai; assembly: GCA_005406045.1. Lineage (NCBI taxonomy): Eukaryota > Metazoa > Arthropoda > Insecta > Lepidoptera > Tortricidae > Adoxophyes > Adoxophyes honmai. Next base: position 92,736 of record BHDV01009267.1, on the reverse strand, counting down.
ACTAAACCTCGGAAAAAAATATTTGGTGACAGTCAATTTGATTTTAGGCAAATAGCTAAATAATCAAGCTTAAATAATGTCCAATTGCTTGGCACAGGCCTCCTCTCAGTATGTGGTTTGTGCTGTTGTTCCCATGCGGACCCAGTGCGGATCGGGAAATTCATATACTTACAACGTTAAATTACGCTGTTAATTTCACCGAGAAGAAAAAAGAGGCAAAGAGTTAGTAAATGTTTTAGATATTACTAGACATAAGTAGTTATGCCTAGTTATTTCAACTCAACAATTTACGAAATTAGCTGCTTTTTTTTTCATTTTATCTTGACGCAAGATAAACGTTGTACCAACGTGAACGAAGCTCGAAGTAACTAGTTGTAAAAGTTAGGCCCAGTTGATAAATGACTCTAGGCATGTAATTTAATTATGTAGTTGTTCACTTTGTTACGCGCTACGCTCTAATATTAATAGCGGAGGGTGGGATGGACTGAATACAGAAAAGGTTGGATTGCTCGGAATATACTGGAGCAGTTTGGTTGAAAAACTGGATCCGTTTTTATGGGGTTCATAATAAAATAGACCCTAAACCGCGGACGATCGCGAGCTCGACAGCTTTGAAAGGCCGCGCACAATAGAAGCCTATTCAAAAACAGACAAATTCTGTCTTAAATTGATGTTTGAAAAGTAAGTCATTACTTTAATCAACTTTTTTTATTATGAAGAATTTATTAGAGGTCTGTAAAATAAGAGGCACAAAATTATTAGTTGGAATAGGCAGCCCGATAGATATAAAACGGACAAAAGAGTATGTGTAAACTTTCCCATTTGATAAGCCGAACCCTAAAATAGAATACCTATCTAAAGAACACATGATTTCCCTGTAATAATATGTTAACAAAAGATATCGCGGGTAAGTTAGAGCAATTTGCATCGAAACTTTTTCAGCCAGAATAACAAAGGGATTTCTTGTCGGGTTTGATTGTTTTGAGGGTTACATTGGTAAGGAAACATCGTACATTTTTCGCGTCTAACGTAGGAAGCATTGAAATGATACTTTATATTAGTAAGCGTTTTTATGAAACCATACCGTTTCATCAATATGTTAATCGGAGTTTCGAGGATAAAAAGATGTAAAAAACGTGTAATTGTATGTATGTACCTAAAATATACTATACCAATAAAAGCAAGAATTGTCATAAAGCAAAACCAATTTTTAACGACCACCTACTATAGAAGATTGCTCTTAATACATAAACATAACACATACATAGTATCACGGCTGAATTCTTAAAGGGGCAGGCTAAGCATAATTATGTTACATAGACAAAAGTTAAGTTATTTCACGTTTCGCAGCCACATTTAGCACATTTAGTCAAAGGTCAATAAAAGACGTATGTAGGTAATAACAGGATACTGTTAATGACAGGATACTAGTCTGCCGCTTATAGACATAGACATCCACAGAAGAAAAGGTGAGGTGTACTTAATTCTGAACGCAATACCACACGTGGGCTTTGTATTTAAATGGGGCAGTTGATAAAATCAAATACACAGAATAGAAGACGTAAAATGTAGTTCTTTGTTAGCGTTGATATATCTTTATGATATGGCAACGAGAGAGCGAGTTCACAAGAAAGCTGTAAAAGTTGTTGTTCTTACAAATATGTGAGTTTAGAACTGCGGGCGGGGCGCTCCTAACGCGCTCAAGTCTTGTCGTGTTACTACCGTCGGTGAGGCTGTCGTAAAAGTTCAAGACATTGTATACCTTCTGTTTCACCAACTTAGTTTTGGGAAAGCCTGTCAGCACGTTATCAAGTAGTAGAGTGTAACTCTATTTCTTTCGTGGATGTCGTACGGGTCGACTCAGATGGTAAAGATACGTAAACTACCTGTGCGCTATTGTAGCTCTAAATGAAAAACTTATGATAATAGTGGCAATGAAACCTACAATAGCCATGGTATTGTCTATGTACAACTCGATTCATTAAGTACTTTTATTGAATGTCCAAGTAACATTTCAAGAATTATTGAAACTAGTTGACTGTGGGTGTGTATCGGTAGCAAAGAGTTCCGTAATGGTGGAGTCAGTTTCATTCCTGTCCTTTCATTAATTCTAGGTCACAATCAAAATTAAATAGTACTTTTGTCAGTTCCTCTACAAAATAACGATATATTCAAATATGACTTATTCAATTCGAGCTATTGACAATTGAACCACATCTCAAAGTTTTCTATTGGTTTGAAATGTACGATGTAGAATGTTTTCTAAAGAGCCGACCTTTTGTCAATGCGGCGGCGCGACGCAATGGCGTGTTGGTATCAGCTGTAATGCACGAAGCACCTCCCGGGAAAAAAAGCGTTTCGTTCACACCACCACGCAACCGCGCCGATCGTTTCCGCTGTCAGTGCGTTTGGAGCTTTAAGGTTTGTGTTGCTGCGTACCTTTGTCCTGGGCGTTGAGCAGCGAGGAGGACAGCGTCTGGCGCAGCTTGCCGGCGAACGAGCCCGGCGCCTCGATCTGACCCGGCGCCGCGCTCGCCGGCTCCTCCGTCGTCACCATCTAAAAAAAAAACACATTACTTCATCTTTAAAAGTGCGAAAACGGCGGATGCACATCGCTTCCAACAGGTACTTATAGAATTCTAAAGGGGAGGTTTATCTTCAGCAGTGGACGTCTTTTGGCTGAAATTATAATGATGAATAAGCCACGTTGACGTAGCTTAGACGTTAGGTACTACGTTGTACAGTCGACCAAGAAATTGGTCTACCCCCTCAAGATCGATATTCATTTGAACCTCATGAAACAACAAGTTCGATTTCCCCTCGCCATAATATTATGAGAGTGACAATGTCAACCTTGCGATGATTTTGACCTCACAGAAACTTTTGTCAAAATTGGTAGACCACTTTCTTGGCCGACCCAGTAACAATGTCGTTTCATCTATGTTTCATCTACACCGCGGGAACGAGACAAGTGACAGACTTAAACCAGGTATTTGTTATTAGTAGCACTTAAAATTAAAAGACAGGTCCAATTTTACCTTTTTTACTTAATCTATTTCCCAAACAGAAGTAATCAATTAACTACAGTGTTTCATTTTAAAGAGTTTCTTAGCCGATAGAGTGAATAAGAAGTAGAAAGTGGTTATTACGTGACCGCTCACAGAATATTAGGGCGTGATATACGAGTACTAGAGAATGTTCAAATAAAAAATAAATAAAAAACGATGAATACCTCAAAAAGTTAGCATTTTACACCGCCTTTTTACTCTAATTAAGTAGTAAAATAAATAATTAAAGTCTATCGTATAACTGGTACCCACAGTGTACAGTCAGCGTCTGATACATGTATACACTTTAGTACCTTTTCTAATTAACCTCATATTTGAACTCTCGCATGAAATTGTCACTGCGATCACAGTGACAAAGTACCAAAGTGTAACCATGTATCAGACGCTGACTGTACATGTATAGGAGTAACGCTTAGGCTTAGTGCAACTTAAACGTATATAGGTAGGTAAAATAAACGTCAGCTTATTGACGCTCTACTCGTATTTGGCACGGGCACTCTATGTCGTCTAAGTGGAATGGCTTACAACGGAATGAAGAAAAGCTCTTATAGTAGGTACAGGTAACTTGGTGTTTATATAACTTATTTCATGTACCTATGTACTATAAAATAATTAAGTTTTACACAACAGGTGAATAGATATGAGTATTTTCATATCTATTCATCTGTTACAGAAAAAAATCAGTTTGGTTAATCAAGCTGTGACTTAACATAATCAAAAACGTAATTTTAATGTATACTGCTGTGTACGAGTATATTCAAACGTTAAAGTTGAACACATTCACAGAAGCTTTCGATACCTGTATTCGAAAATAACATACAATCGATGTACCTGTATATGAAATCAGTGTAAGTCATTATGATTATCTGGGCAATTACTAATAGAACCTATTGAAAAGGCATCAAACGAAATTGTATTTGAAAATTAAATCCTACGTACTCCAGCCACCACCGAACCGTATAAAAATAAAAGTCACAACGCGTCACGAAAGGTCACATCCCGGAAAGTGTCGCCGCGCAGCGATAAAACTCTTCATACAAAAATAACGACTCGGTAATACTATCGTAAATTTTATGGAAAGCAACAGATGGAGTCTGAAATACATCAGACGGGGAAATCAATATTGTCGTCTCCCGAACTTCACCGGGGGAGTTTTATTGCCGCTGGCTGGCGCGAGTCATCTCGCGCGCTCACTCGCTCGCTCAATAACTACGTTAAGTTGCCTCAAATCCCTCTCCACGCATTATTTCCACTTTGTTGGTTCCACTAAACGTATAATCCTTCGTAATTGTTATCGATATCGCAACTTACGCATTCTATTGTGGGTTTGACCGATGATAACTTATTCTATGTACGTGTGTATAATAGTAGGTATGTGAATTTAGTGTCATCAGTTTTGAATGATAGGCTCGTATCAGATAATGTTCTGATAAGAAAGTAAATAGAACACTCCAAACAGGTTTTTAAATCTAACAACCCCTCAGCATAAAATTATTAAATAATAATTATGCGTCCTCCAAGCTTTGTGTAAAACTGCTAAAGGTTATATCTCAGAGCAGCGGAAGGAACCGAGTAAGCCCTCAACAAAGGTAACTCCGAGCGGAGGTTGTAAACGGGCGGTAAGTCGGAAGGAAACTATAGCCGTTCCGAGGTAATGGGGGAAGCTACGATACCCACCACAACTCAAACCAACGTCAAACATTTCGGTCGGAAAACGTTTTCATTTAGCGTTAAGGTTTCATTCGCAAGCAGACGACGTTATTAGAAAAGTAACGAAGTTTTTGTTCGTATACATGTTGCAAGTGACTTCATCAAAGTAGAACAAAATCTAAATTATTGTTTTATGTGCGAGACTATCAGTAAAGAAATATAGATATATATTTATTAGCGCTAGATCGACTCAGACTTACGAACAATAGAAACAACGACCATATAAAAATTAAACAGTATCATAAGCAAAGTATGAAACCACACTGTATAATACAATAATTAATGCTGTGCCAAAAGCGCCAAAAGGGCCTCACTCGGCGTAATGCTGAGAAGGGCAGATTATAATTATACCTAGATAAATTTTAACCCAAAAGCGAGATCCAAGTCATAGCTTAAAAAGTAGCTTTGTCATATGTAACCTACACTCACTAGGCGTATAGGCGTTATTAGTGGGTCATGAGTGGCCGAGCGGGCGGCGGAAGCGCGCGCGCCGCTCCCGAGTCCCGGCGTTATTGGATTTGCCGAGCGGCCCTGCCTTGTGTGCTTACCCCGTAGTTAAATTATAAACGAAATTTGTAGCCGCACTTATTGGGCCTTTAACTTCAGAAAGGGTTGTTTAGATGGCCCTGAAAATATGCCGGCTGGCCCCTGGGGAGCTTTGTTTTATTGCTAAATTTTGAGTCCTAGATCTTTGTCTATTAATTAAAGTACCAAGGTTATATTTACATGGTGACATTATAACCGAATTCTGCTTATGAATTGAATGAACACAATGAATTGCGACTAACCTATCCTATCTACGCATATACAAGTTAGGTCCTTCTTATTCTACTGTCAAGAATTTCAAAAGATGTTACAAACCGATGCCAAAGTACAGAAATCCATCTCAATCCGCGGCAAAACTTTTAATAAACACATTAAAGTTATTGTTGCCAGTGTTACGGCTTCAGAGAGTCGATCCCTCTAGTTTTCCGGTAACGGCAGATTTATGAGATAAAGTAGGTCATGAACAGGCGGCGCTCATGACCCGAGGCGCGGGCGCCGGGGCTGACCCACTTGTTGCGGCCGCTATTTGCATCACCACTCTAATTGCTGGCGGCATATGGCGAGACAATTGGAAACCACTAATATAAGGATACATTTTTATGTTTGCCATGTGACTGTGTACCAATTTATTTGTCATTAAGGTAATTTGAAATAAGGAGTTCTTAGTAAGTTTATTAATTAATCAGAGAGTTAGATAGATGCATATTTACATCTATGTTTGTATTGCATAAATAATCCAACTCCGAATAGGTCTTTAACACCCTTTATTTAGTTACCGAGCCTTGCTACCATATATAATCTCATTTTAGGCAGAAAGACAGAACTAATTGTTGACATTACCTATAAATTGATTAAAACATAGATAAATAGTATAGGTACGTTAACATTGGCAGTCATTGTGTATATAAATTATTTTCATAAGCCAAACCCTAAATTGAATTTAAATATTCGGAAACAAAATTGTAGCATCATTTGTGTAAAACCATTGTAAAACAGAGGCCGTAAACAATACATTCTAAACCTTTTAAAAATGTTATTAACACTTGTCAACACGTAGCATCGACGGCAATCGATTATTCGAACCTTGTTCGCATTTTTTACGTCATTCCGAATTGGGTTACCGATGTTTTGTTTTGATCAGTGAGTGGCTTTGTTCCGCCGCGCTTTGTGGCGCGGACAAAACGCTATCAGCCTTAATGACACTAAAGCGCAGTCATTTAGGCTCGCGGTTATGTTTCAGCTAATCTGTCAGAATAAATGAGTGCAGGGAATTCGCTGTGGAGAGATTTCGTAGTGAAATATGCTCAGTAGTTGTTTGTAAATGAGTTTCTGTGCGTTTAAAAAAATGTGGATTGATTGCAGTCGATTACTCCAAGAGCACACAGCAATAGTTTTAGGGGGAAAAGGGTAGTTCCCATCATTCTACCTAATCCACCTAAAGCTACAAAAATAGGTGAAAAATAGGAACTACAAAAAATACAACTAGGTAGAATCATCAAAGTTGGTTTCAATGTTCACGAGTTACAGTAGAAGAAAGATTTTATGGACGAGAATTCGCCGAAGAAAGGCCATTAAATCGATACACTTTCTTTACAATGAAATTGCTCTTGTGAAATTTCACCTTTCATAACTTGAATGCAAACATACTTAACCCGGCGAGCATGACGTGAAAAAAAATTACATCAAGCATGAGGCAGGGTATGACATGCCCGTAACGTAATGTACCATAAAGTAGTTTATATTCATTTTAATTAATATTTTGTGATGTAAATTGTTTATTAATGGATTATTTAATGAAATTCAATCAAACACAAGTTTTAATCACGAAATTATTTTTATTTATTAGTGTTTACCTTATACTATGTAATTCTAGTAAGAAAAGTTAAGATGTTTACAAAAACCAACAAATCAACAAAATTAACGGTTTTTAGCATAAAAATCAACTTTTTACTAAAAGATAATGAGATCCTCTCTTGAATAAAGCATAGAAATATTTTTTTATGTGCAAATTATGCTTAATCACTACTGTCCGCATCAGCACAATTCCCGCACATAAATTTTGGTAAAGGTATATCATCATCAGGGTCGCTGTTTGATTGGTTTGCTATATCTTCTTCCTGTATAGAGTTGGTCGGTACATCAACTGGTTCGTCGGCTTCTTATTCCGAGTCACATTGTACTTCATGCTCACTGCAGTGATCAGTTTTGTCTTCCAAACTGGATAGATCAGAGCAATATGACCCTACCTACTCTAACATGGCACAAATCCTTTTTTCTTCTCTCTCATAATCAATTTTGATGAAAAACTAGAAGAAACAACTAAAACAAATGAAATAAACTCAAATCTATACATCGCAACCTTTAAATAACTAAAAAAATTAAAAACAAAAATTTTAATGACTACGTAAAAAAAATACGTCTGAAATGACGCAGGGTGTGACATACCCGAAGCAGGTCTGTGCACATATTTTCCGGCGTACGGCTTACGTCACACTGCCATCACGCCACTATCTTCTTCCACACACCCCTCCCTCCAGCTACTGAGCGGGCTAGTGTCTTCAGGCAAAAATTTTAAAAATGCTAGCGCTTTTTAGTAATGTCAGGGTATGAGATACCCTGGGTCATGCTCCCCGGGTTAAATATATATCGTCACGGTTTTTTCCTACAGGGATAGGCAGAGACTACTGTATTCCACTAGCTACGATCCTGACATATCGCCCTCGCTTCATTCACAGCCATCAAGCTGTCCTACATGCTCGAAACTTGAATGTCTTAATAAAACACGAGAGATAGGAGTTTGGACATTATTTCCATGTTGGCAGCGTGTAGTGATTACAGCGCCAATCCCCATTTCGGTGAGTCACGTGGCGGCCACCGAGCCCGGGCACACAAAGGAATGTAATTACGCGTCACCGACATACGACCCGATTGCTCTTCCAAGTTATTTTCAGCCTCCACCTAAAACCCATTCGATGTTTATAATGTAACAGAGGCAACTGTCGACCCCGCCGTCAGATTATGACCCGAGATAAAGGCGGACTCAACAAACATCGAAACTTTCTACAGAATTTAATATTTGGAATTAATAAAGTTTCATTATATTCGTATGTACATTACATATTCCATACTTACAACAAGGGAGTTCAATTTTTTCATTAAATCTGTTCATAATGTGATAGCACAAGGAAAGAAAATGAATATGACTATGACCATGCCTAAGTCAATTAAGAAACAATCAAATTATCTACCAAATGTCTTTTGCTCGTTAGAGAATTAGAGATCTCCTTCATAGTAGGTAAAACTTTGGTAAATTTCGAAATTCATTCGCTGTAAAAGCTCCAGTAGAAATGTATTGTTCCCGTGAATCATCCCTCCAGCATCACCTTTATGGCCTCGGCTATAAACAGTTAATTTTCGTCGTTTCGATAAAAATGGAAGCCTTAGTCCCGAAACGTGACCGTTTACGAGTTGTAGCACCGATTGGGTCGCGCCGAACAAATACTCGCGGGACAAATAGTCCTTATCCTGACGAAGGCCCATGTTTTTACGACTGTGGTTTGATTGCACATTTTTCACTCGTTACGTTTGTTTGCTACTTGAGTTTTATTTTATGCTTTTAGAGAAAGTACCTAAATACTTATTATAAGGAAAATGAGCTTAATAGTTTTGTTTCAAGTTGATTGGTTGCAAAAGTGTCCAAAAGGTAACGGGTTAAACTTAAACGTAAAACGTTAAGTGGGTAATGTTTATTTTATTGCGAGTAACTGTTATGACGTTCTTATTACGGCGTTCCTTATCTTACTGGAACGAGCAGTGCTTAAAAAGCGTAAACGGCCGGGGTGAAGGCGAACGCTACAATTTCTGTGACATTTTACTAAGTGGCACAGTAAGATTAAACTCGAGATTTCAGTAGGTACATGTACGAGTATACCTGTCACGTCGGGCTGCGCAGGAATACGTTTAGCATTTTTAAAGCGGAATAAGCCGCGTATTTTGAGCTTAACACGTCGCGAGGTATTGTGAGGACTTAAAATTGCACGTTTTGTTCGCGGCGAGCGTCTCGGCTTGCACAAAACCCTTGTCTTGAGAAAAATATCGAGGTAGGTGCATTGTGCCGCATAACCTAGATTAGCAAGGCCGCAATAAACAGCAAGTAGCTTTATACAATGTGGGATGTAAGTATAAGGGAAAACCCTGACTAATGGATCATCAACGCCCATCACAGACCTGGAACTTCGAGAGTAGAGCCTTCAGCATGTTGTGTTGAAGTTGAAATAAAGAGAAATCATATTACAGTGTACCTACTATATGCACGTAGTTAATATTAATTTGTATAGATGTGTAGATGTTTGCCACTTTTTTCCGCAAAACTACTAAATGGATTTAAAATAAACTTTAATAGATAAAACTCGTAAGTACCTTCATCACAATAACACTAGCTACTTGAAGTACTAAATTCCAATCCTGTCTAGACAAAGTCGCGTGCTAGTAGCTATGATGGAATTATATTGTTGTTGTTTAGCTTATATTACATTACAGCTAAATTATGAACAAAATGATAAGTCATGTCATAAAAAATCTAGAGAAATATGTAGGTGTGTAATTTACTACGTCACTAGCAATGAATTCTGTCAAAACGTGTCTATGTGAAACCATATTTACATACTAGCTGTGCCCGCGACTCCGTCCGCGTGGACTTCGTGAACTCTGGCTACTAATAATAATAACTCTGATTATCAGATACTGTCTGTTCATTTGTACGAATTAATATCAAAAAAGAAAGTGAACTTGAACGCTTCATTCAGAGCAAAATAAACGAAACGCAAAACACATACACGATACGTTTTGTGAAACTTGGA
>BHDV01009267.1:67484-77543 GCA_005406045.1 Adoxophyes honmai | reverse complement strand
CCCCCTAAATAGTTTTTTTGTAAATATCTTCCATGTACAGACTTTCGACCCTCTCTTGCTTTATTATATGTATAGATAGATAGATTGTGCGAAATTATAGAAGTTTCATCTAAGCCAATCATGTTAGCATTGTAAGTTAAATTCGAGCTGCGCGTTGCCAAGGCCCGTACAATATTCACGGCTGCATTCTGCGCGATGATGCAAATTGAAAAAGTTCCGGTGGAAGTTTAAAATGAACAGAATTAATTACCGGGTGGTAACGCAGTTTATTTACTGCGAGTTCGGGCAGCGGGACACACGGCCAGCCGGCGGAACTTTCCGCATTAGATATTCATGGGGTAATGGGCCTCATTACTTATGCTACAACAGGAGCATTAAATAATTACCTTATAATCTAACGCAAATTAGATTATGATCTCGCTTGATGTCATTGTATAGGAAAGAAAGAAAGTAATTTTACTAACACAATTTGATACAGATAAAACATTAGTGTTAGCTGTTGTGTACTGAAACAGAATCAATATCTAGACTCATAGGTAGCCGAGAAGTAACGTCAAACCGCTCCCGATAAGTTAGTAAAATGTGATGCGGTTTGGAACACGAACTTGTGTAATACAAATAAATGAACAACATTATATTGCGCTGTATTTGCAGAATTTACTACTGGGACCGGGGACGCGGACTCACGAATAGGGAAAGTTGATATTGATTACAATAAAGTTCTTCTTTTTATTTGGGAGCGAAACAAAAGTGACTTTCCGCATCGGTCGTAAAATAAATAAGTGGATCTATTTACCGTCACAACATATGAGACAGGACAGCCGAATAGATCACGAGGCGTGTGGGTGCAGAAAACCTTATTACGTATGTGCTTGACTATGATATAGGTATCGTTACCTAAATAAACGACGTTTCTGTTGTAGGTAAGCACGAGTAACAAGTTCAACATGTTGAACCTTGCCTACGGCTTTGATGTAGGTTGATATATCAATTATGTCCTTTCAGAGTGATTACATGTGGGGTACGTGGGTGCGATCTGAGCCGTATGTTTAATGGGAGCCGTAGTTCGAAGACATGTTTGCCGCGGCGGGCGCGGCGCGTGGGCGGCGGCGTAATTGTGCCGCGGCCTGCTCGCTGACACCTCGGGCTCTAATGAAGCCCTGGCCCATCCGAGCGTTGCGTGTGATACTATGGGTTGAGGTGACCAAATATCTTTTTCTTGTAGTTTATAAATTTACAAGCCATTTCACATTCATTTCGTCATATAAGTAGATACTTACATACATATATACATACATAACCGTCACGCTTTATTCCCTGCGGGGTAGGCAGAGACAACAGAGCACCATTCGCTTCTATTCTGACAAACTTCTTTAGTAGATACTTTTGTGTTTCAATAATGCTTTATCTCATATAGTTTCGTAATTAATGAAACAGATTGGTAGCCTGATTAGGTAATGTACGGATAACTCACGTTTCAATTCGAATGTAGCTCTACATGTTTCACGTTAGTCCGCAGACGCAGTACGTGTTTGGCAGGGCAGGGCTTTAAGGGCTACGGTCTGCCTCGAATCCCAAAACATGTCGCGCTAACCTCGATTTAAAACAAGAAGTACCCGTAATTTTTAATACGAATGAGTCTCACGTTGGTGTCATGTTCAAAATGTAGGTGGATCTTTAAAAATATAAGAAGTAGATAGTTAGGGGAAAAAGCGCAAGAGCGCAACCAATTCCGATGGCAAAATTACCGAATCCAAAATGCATACACATATTGCACGAAAACATTCTTCTAAACGGCTATTGCACTCTACCACCTGCCTCACGTACCTACTGGTAGATGATAGAAACTCGATATTAAAGCAGTAACGGAGACTGGCTTGAATTGAGCGAGACGGGACTTTCCAAAGCTTTTATCTCTCAGCGTTCATCTCACCTTAGAATGAATTAGCATTTAAAAAGAGAAACGCCATAATACATTTATTTGGCAGACTTTGCTTTCGCCGCTTTGTTCTCATGGTACGGACTCGATAACACAGAGATTGATAAGATTCTATATAGCTTCGATTACTAACTTTCTGTTTAGTAGCAATAATTTCATTATGCAAATACGAATGAAATATTATGTTCTGCTTCATGTACGCTCTTGTCGTAAGCCAGATACTCGTTTGTGAGCTGCACCCGTTACTGTTGCACGTTATAGAAATTCGATGTCAGTGAAAATTCAAACGTAAATTATGAAGTTAGTTAAAAACTTAAAGCAGGTACATAGTGAAGCAGTGGTAAATCTACCTACTTAATTCTGATAGGGTGTTATAATCAACAGTTTGAAAGTGCCCAGAGCCGGAAAGAGTTGTGTTAAAAATGCAGACTTCGATAAACTGCACCTTTATGCGAGCCGTCGTACTAATCATGGGCCTGTCAAAGCACCCCCTTCAACGGTCGCGCCTCCCCATCCCAACCCACCCTATCTCCACCGAAGCTCCAAACTTTTAAAAAGATGTAGATTCCTCAAAAAATTATATAAACAGTCGACCCACTCTGTTATTTATTTTAAAGATTGGTAGGGTTTCATTCATCTTTCAAACTTGAATAATATTAAACAAAGTCCAAGAATTTATTCCAACGGCTCGGCTCTGTGAATAAAGCTCAGTAATATTGAAGCATTTATCAGGGCTAAAATATTACAGTAATTTTATTTTGCTACATTATTTCAACACCCGGTCGAGCGATGCAAATAAACTAAACAGATTTAGTAATATGAATAGCTTACGATTTTATTCTTCTGGCAATATAGTCTTCCACAGTGAATATTTACAGGATAATTCTTTTCGCCAGCGCTGAATAGGTATTTATTATTTATGACCTACTGAATAAATAGCAACGAAAGTAGATTATCTTAGTTTTAATGTTTGAGAAATCTGGTGAATTCTCGTAGGATTCTCGGTAAGCAAGTAGGATTAACAATAATACAGTAAATAATGTGGAGCTGTCCATAATAGTAATCAAAGTTTTAATAAATGATCGTACACCCCCCGTGTTGTGCCGGGTTAGAATAGCACCTCCCCTTTTCTTCCCGTGGGTGTCGTAAGAGTCGACTCTGGGAAAGGGTTAGTGTATTGTGGGCGATGGGCTAGCAACCTGTCACCGCAATATCACGTTTAACCATCTGGTTACCTTGAATTTGCTAAGCGTGGCACTGGATTTTTGAATTCCAGTGCTCTGCCTACCCCTTCTGGGAATAAAGGCGTGAGAATATGTATGTATGTACACCGAGCATTTGGCAGCAAGATCTATTTCGGACTTTTGACGGATATTTAGGACGACTGTTGGTGGAGATCATACGATAATGCTCTAAACAACATCCAGGTCTTCAATAATCGGACTTAAGAGATTGACCAACAAAAACAGTCCAGCAAACATGTACTTCAGAACTGTGGGGAGAGTAGCTAAAGAATCACTATTTAAGGGTACAGTGATCGAGTTTAGTTACGTCATGTTACCACCTAATAATGTGTCATCTGCTTACGTTGTTGATCCCAAAAGCCCGAAACATTAATAATTTTAACTTTCTAAATCGTCGTAACTCTTAATTTGACACAAAATCTATCAAGTTTATAATCATTAGCGCTGGAAATAAAATAAACAGGCCTGTCAGAATAACTAGACATGTTCACTGCGGCCTACTTAGTTCCCCGCTCCAGTCTAGCCGTACCATGAAATATGCACGCGTCGGGTGAGCGGCGCTACGAGCGGGCCCAGGGCAGAGCTGTGGCTACGCCGCTACGATTATTGCTACGAGTGCTACGAACACGGGGCTACGTCGAGGGTTACGCTCAGGATGCTACGCGGTGTAAAAAGACCGTAAATTACATTTTACATTTACAATTAAATTGTACCTATTGGGATGATGTTTTCTAGGATTTTCTAGGATCGTTGACAAATCACGATGTTTATTTAAATTGCAAATCACACTGCAGACATCACATGATGAGCGTCAAATATGTATTGGGATTGTTTCAGGCTAGAAATTCTTATAATCTGTTCAGCCTATTAGTATTAATAATAAACTAACGTCTACTTGAATAACAAAAAAAAAACGTTTAATTTGTTATTGAATGTAAGTAGGTACCATAGATTCGAAAGACAATGAAATTCTAAATATTTCGCAAAATTAACTACTTATTCTTGTTTTGTAATTCATAAATAAATTTACTTATTTTGAAAGATATAGAAAAGGTAAACAATTGGGAAATTTACTTTAAATCATGATGGTTATAACTTTATCCAATTCTATTTTTATAACAAAAAACTTTAGCTACTTGCAAAAAAGAAAACGAAATCGAGACACAGTATCCGGAAGAAACAGATTCAAAGATAAATCTCCGCCCGTGCAGTCCGTACATTCCGTAATCATATTGCAGGTAAGTGATTCCTGCAAATTGTAGTGCACTCGCTGTAAATGGGTTCCCGCTGCGCCGGCGGCAATCTGGATCCGTAAGACTAATTTCATTCGCGCTTCTTTTTGCTTATCGCCGATAAACAAGTCTGAGTTCTGAGACTTGAGCGAGACTACTATTTTGAAAATATCTAGCTTAGAAACGGTAATTTAAACTAAGATTGGTTATGGAATGGCAGAATTGTGTCCAACACTGCAACTGTATCTACTTTAGGTCCCCACACATACCGTAGCTTTGAAATTCCTTTCGTTACTTCTATAATATCGATAGGTATATACATACATACATACATACATACACATCATCACACCTGTATTCCTAAATGGGGTAGGAAGAACACATGAAACGCTTCGCAGGCAATACCATTACAATTTTACGTTTCGTGGCCACTTCAAGCATCTTTTTGTAAGTTTTGAGTTGGCAGGAATAATAGTAACAAGTTGCTAGCCTGTTGCCTAAAATTTACCTTTACCTAATTCCTACCCTAATATCCCCTACACTAATATCGATACCCATAGCAAATTTAGCGCTTTGATAACATGATGAATTACAGTGCCTGCTTAAGTGTAACTATGTTGTAGGCTTATTTGCGAGTGCTATCAAACCAATATTTCGTGAAGTATATCATGAGTTGTTATTGAGCTTCACAAATTCTCGTATACATTTCAATTACTGATTTTGTATGTTACGAGTAGATTATGTTCGTTTCGAGGAATTTAGGTAATTTCATTATCTACGAACATGAACCTGATGTTGTAAAATGAGGTTTTTAACACGTTCACGGACACAGGACCATCTCGATTTTCTTGTGATACGGCACAGAAATTCCCCATACAAAATTGTATGACGTCTAGGGACGGAATGTCATATTGCTCAATTTTGCTCAGCACCAAAATTGACACACGGCGACTAAACGGCGGAATATGTATGCGAATCGTCCGTCCACAGACGTAGTGCCACAACACGAGGTCTGTAAATTTGTCGCTGACAGAGGTAACTTGTGTGCACCAGTTTGAGTGCTTGCTGTGGCACTGACGGGTTTGTGGTTCATCCAAAAACGGCACAGAGTCCTAAACTCCCTATAAATACTATGTCAAACATTCGGCTGTAGACGAATCGCCACTTTTAATGAAATTAAATTCCCGTCTATAGACGTAACGCCATATTACGAGGGTTTTAGTTTACGTCTCTCGACGTACTGTCCGTGAACGTGTTAAAGAGATAAATTTATGTTCGTTTCACGTTACCTATTTAGTTCCCGTGGTGCGAGAGCGATAGGATCGTTTTGATGAGAAAGGGAGGTTTCCGCTCGGCGGAGCGCGGCTCGGGCCGGAAGCGCGCTGCAGCCGGGTAGCCGCGGGAGACGCGCAGACTCATAGATAAAGCTGTAGGTACGGGCTCGGCAGTCAACTTGGCCAAAATTGACAGGCGCAGAAGTCGTTTTATAGGTCGCGTTTGGTTCGCATGATTGTGATTGGTCGCGTTTACCGCGCAATTGGTTCTGTAGCGACCCTAGCGCCACCTATCGTCCAGTAGTAGAACTTCTCCCACTAACGTCATCAACTGTCAAAGTGGTCTACTTCGCGCTAGCGAAGTTTCGATGATCGGTTGCATAAATACAACTTCCAACGTTCTCTCTGTGGACTTCGGTACCCAGGCATAACATCTGCCTAGAGAGAGATCTCTCTAGTATTGTAAAAACTTTCCATAGTTCGTTGTTTGCCTCCGGCACCGCGCACCTGTCAATTTTGGCCAAGTTGAATGCCGAGCCCTGTACTGCGTAGCGACGACCAAGTACAAGACTTTGTATAGACGGAAATAGCAACGCACGTGAAATGTCACAAAAGTGGATTGTCCGATGGTAGCGATCATGTTCTACAAGAAGGAATGCAGGTATGTTGTAGTTCCACATGGCTGATAGATCTAGTGAGCAATCGGCCCAGAATGCTCATAAAAGGGCAAATCAAAGCCTGAAATTTACTTCAACTCAATCCTATTCCCTCCAAACACTTTCTTTCATACATGAACAAGTTTAGTAATGAAAAGGGCTCTAAAAATACACCACCCTTTTTAAACTGCTCCTCGCACAAATCTGCACCCGCTCGAATAAACTGCTTCGGGGACTTACTCCATTTTACTTGAGTGACGAAGATTTTCTTAAAATAGCTGGAGACGGGTCTCAGCTCCAACAGGTGTTGATTGATTTATTTAACAGATTGACGAGATGGCAGTTACTCGCCAAGATTTTACATTGCGTGGGTAGGTATTAATTCGAGTTTTCATGAGAGATTAAGACTTCTTATAACTTATCTAAGTATTGAGATAATACCTGAAATAGAAGAAAGCTAAATATTTGTGTACCAACCTACGTAATGTCGGAAAAATTAATGCTCCAAGCTGAAACTAATATTTTCTTGCCACGAGAACTTTTCACTACGTTTTAATCTCTTTAATATTTTAATTAGGGACTCATATTCAAAAGTTTATGTTAATTTTTACATATTACTGCATTGCTATTACCGCTGTGGCTTGGCGGTTGCCTGCGGATTCTGTTTTAATAAATTTTTCATGAACCCACAAAAATGAAATGAAAGCGGCCAAACGGACAAAAATTTGGGCCTATCAAAACACTGGATAACAAAATTGGGGGTGGATCCAGCAACGAAAACAAATTACCTACGGTATACTGGGTAGAATTTTGTAACTACCAGATAGAACGTAAAACATAATAATATCTGGACGACTAGCATTGTAGGTAGTGTACTTACACACCTACGCGTAAAGTACACACATAATTAGTATTTAAGAGGGCGCACACATTTTTTACGTACGTAATATAAGATCAGGTGGGGGAAGAGAAATTCAGGGGCAGGGCAGGGGTAAGAGGCACCACAGACCATAACTCGTCGAGGTTTGAGTGATTATGGTCTGTAGAGCCCTCTTATCTCTGCGTCTCTCTTCCCCCACCTGACCTTAGTGGTTTTAAAAAATCGTGAAATGTAAATTAACTCATATTTAGCCATGAAAAAAATATGGTTAGACTAAACATATTCTGTAAATTTACAATAAAATTGTTTCATTTGTAATTACATTAAAATCAATGAGAAAAAAAATAAAGTAATGGTTCAACTTTCAAATTATGTAAAATGATATTTGAATAATAAAAACCAATAATTTGATTCATGTTAATCCGTTAATCCCCAGTAGACTATATTGTTTATCAGATAATAACAAGTTTATATCGTTTATGGTAAATTTTAATGGAAAATTTTCAAGTGAAAGACAGCTCTGACGCGTATTTTTGTGAAAACCCTTCAACAAATTGGCTAAGTAAAAGAAATCTGTGTTGCTAATAAAATATTTCTTTCCGTTAATCCCTAGAAAAAGAGTTTATTTATATGTTACAGTAGTTTTTCTTTAAAAACTTAAGGATTTATAGCTTTCTAAAGCATTTGAAAAACATCAAAATCACCGAATTTTGTTTGCACGCTCTTAACAACAAAATTGTAATGGCGGGGTCGCAGCTGGATTATGATTAACAATTGGATATAATTATTATTGGATTAAATTTATTTGACTATGGAAACGTATCTAAATATTTTAAAACATTTGAGTAATTTGGTTTTTATAGGAGGGAGCGCGTCTGCTGCGTGCGACCCTCCCACTAGGACCACTGGCGATTTGTGGGCGAGTTGAACGCCAAATATTGCACAATGATTTGAGTTTGATTTGAATTAACTGCGAAGATAATGTGAGTGTAGTACACTAGCTGCGGGCGAAATCTTTGCTTGTGCATTCGCTTCGCCCCCAGCTCGCCTGAAAGTCGCAGCGTGTGCACACGCTTCGCTCCTAACTCACTTCACATCATTACGTGTGCACTTCGATTCTCTCCCGACTCGCCTACAATTCGCCAGTTTGAGATAACGTCCTTACAAAAATAACTTACCTTTTTCATAAATGAATAAACATTTGTAGGCAACATGATGGCTTCCTCTCTGGCACTGGTCGGGCACACACTTACATCACTGCACGACACTGGGCACTCACTACACCTTTAATCCCCTTTAATCGGGAATAAGCACACTGCCTCCGAAACACGACATTATGTGGACTAAAAGGATCTAGTCAACATTCTTTTACAAAACACTGGAATTCACACACACTTTGGCACCACCCAGCGTCGATCTGCAACAAAAAAGAAAACGCATTAGGTATGATCAAATCAAAGTGGATTTATCTACCTAGTAGGTAGGTACGTAGTTAGTTACTATTCGAATGACCACAATATAACGAACTGTGGAATGACTGTGACCTTTTCTAAGAAATTCTATCGAATTATATGATAAATGGTCTGAAATCATGTGTAGGGGTTCACTAGTTGTATCCTTTAGCAAGGAAGATTACAGCCGTCCGTTTCCGAGGCCGCGGTCTCGCGCGACCCTCGGCGCGGGTGGAAATGGAACTGAATGCGAATTCAACAGGTCCTATCTAGTTCATTAGGCTGAACATCTTTCTTTCGTCAGATTAAGAGACCAAACTCTCTCCATATTATGTCCTTTCCTTGCCAAATCTTTTAGGTTTCTCTGTTTTACTCGTTTAATGCTAGGTTTACACGCGTGCCACGCAGCCCGGCAAGCAGCACGGCGAGCAGCACGGCGAGCAGCCCTGCGGTCCGGGCTCGCCAAACAAGTGCACATTCAAACAGTCGAACAGCCCGTTTACATGCTTGTGCTTGTGTTTGTGCCCGTTGAATGTCGTATTGAACGCGAGCGTGTAAACCCGACATAACAACAAATTCAAGTTAATGCTATATGTACAATTACAAAGTTAGTTGAATCGAATGTACCATCGCGAACAGGGATTGTTGAGCCACTTACCTATGTTTGTAACTTGGTCGTGTAATACTAATCCAA
This sequence comes from Adoxophyes honmai, assembly GCA_005406045.1. Lineage (NCBI taxonomy): Eukaryota > Metazoa > Arthropoda > Insecta > Lepidoptera > Tortricidae > Adoxophyes > Adoxophyes honmai. The sequence goes on along the minus strand of BHDV01009267.1, from coordinate 68,173 downwards.
TAGCTGACATTTAGTCTGTCACATCGGTCATTGATTACACGTTTAAATTGCGAACAGTGGCAAGTGGCTCAACAATCCCGGTTCGTGACTGTACACATAAGAATAAGAAGTACCCAGGTATTGAGCCCAAAGCGTGGTCACATACTTTAATTTTAGAGACGGTTTAGTTTAGTTCTTACGTTGTTGCATGTCTGAAGATCGGTTTGACCAAACAAGAATAGACACATTTTTAATTTTGAAATAAGTAAGTCTCTCTTACTCGCTTGTTTATATGTACCTAAATTTTATTTACTCGTGAGTGAGTGACATTTCAAGACAAAATTTTATTCTCATACTGAGAAGAGCCCTGTGCCCAGCAGTGGGACGTAGGCTGGTTTATTATATTATATTATATTTGATTTCATTCTGTGTGGTGCCGGGTTTAGAATAACACCTCTCCATTTCTTCCGTAGATGTCGTAAGAGGCGACTAAGGACATAACATTGAGGTATATTTTAGGCGACAGGCTAGCAACCTGTTAGGGTAGTGGAACCAAAAGTTGAACGATTAAGCGACTACCACTCTTTGAACTTTTTTTCGCAGTGTTGCAAGTCATGTATGACAGTGATTTTTTAGGGTTCCGTACCCAAAGGGTAAAAACGGGACCCTATTACTGAGACTTCGCTGTCTGTCTGTCTGTCTGTCTGTCT
>BHDV01009267.1:42495-66732 GCA_005406045.1 Adoxophyes honmai | reverse complement strand
TATGTATGTTAAATGTTGTAACTTATTTTTCAAAAATAATTATTGGAATATTACCTTGATAAAAATGTTCATATGGATACCCTGCTCCAAACGTGAACGACAAAATTTTAGTAGTTCAAGTTATGGCAAAGAAATCTTTAAGATAAACCAATTTAATTAGTTCAATGTTCATCTACTGACATAATAGTTGAACAGTCGCGATTCCCGTACAACAAAAATATCGAATTTCTTTGCCATAACATCAAAATACTTTGTTCAACTTTTGGTTAAAAAATCTACGACAATCTTTTTCGTGTGATTTTATAAACGCATTTGTAAAAATACCACTTTGCCCAATAGTTGAACGCCGTTCAACTATTAGCTCATACCTCTGATTTTGGAACCATTACTTGAACACAAATTACTCGTTAAATAGTACAAAAAAACATTTTGTTTATTTACAATAATATTAAAGATATAGTCGAGAATACATACCAAGCATAAAAATGTTAATCAATGCATTATTCAATTTGATATGCATATAAAAGCTTAAAATGTGAGACTCTTTTTTTAATAAGGATTCCATACAACTGGCACTTTTGACGGAAATCCGAGACGCGAAGATCGCTCACGTTCACGTCCGTGATGTAACTTTTATTGAATTATGTTTTTCACCTCGGCAAAGTGTTGCTGCATTATGAAAAAATATTTTTTGGCGTATAAAATGTGCCACTTTAAGGCCAAACGTTCAACTTTTGGGGGGTGTTCATGTTCATCTTTTGGTTCCACTACCCTACTATTGTACATGCCACCATACAACCTAAAAAAAGTATGCTCGAACTGGTCACAAAACGTAAAATAGTCATCGTTTTGTCTATGTAGCGTTTTGTGTGCTCTGCCAATCCCATTCGGGAATACAGGCGTGATTGTACCTATGTATGTATATTTGATTTAATGCACCCTTAGACTAATTATGCGTTCTTATGACCATAATATGAGGTAAGCTAGGTGGCGTTAGTGTAGGTATATTATATGTTCGACGTTCATGATACCATGTACCTACTCATACTGAGGCAAAAATCAAAACAAATACAAATTAATATTACTTTTGTAAACACCTAAAATCAATACTGGCAAAAAAAAAAGTTAATATTATGTATTCTTAGGTTTCCATTAGAGTTGCCACGAATAGTGATTTGGCCGAATACCGAATACCTATTCGGCAATGCTGTCGGCCGAAGCGCCGAATATTCGGCACAAAAGTTACATGCTTGTCGAGCTCGTAAGGGATAATACAACAAGTCGTGACATGTCTGCCTCGTGCACGGACGGGAGGTTTGCAGCCATTTGACTTTTTGTTTCAATTGCGAGTAAATCACGTCACGGCACGCTGATATCATTTCCAAGGATGTCACGAATATTCGGCTAGTATTCGGTATTCGGCCTATTCGGCCAATTTTCTTCGTATTCGGTATTCGGCCGAATAGTATGTATTATTCGGCCGAATACCGAATACCAAATCATAGACAAAAAAGACACCACATTACATGAGATTTGTATTTATTACCAAATTAAGTTTAACTTAATAAATGAAATTTACCAGTGGTAAGTTGTGATGGACAAAAACAAGCTTTTTAGCATTTGAAGGTAGCAAACGATTACGCTTTTCATCGTAAATTATAACAGCTTCAGAAAACAACCTCTCACTATACACACTACTCCCGAGAGAAGAAAGATAAACTTTAGCAAATTTCAAGGGGATGGAGTTTTTTTTTCGTTTGCTTATTAAATTCATATTTTTGTCAACATAGACGTAGACGTGTACTATATCCGCTGCCGTGGCGCGTAGCTCCACATGATAGGTCATGGATTGGCCCGAAACATGCCGAGCTAATTTCGATTTAAAAAACGTGAGTAGATCCGTTTATTTCACTATTCGCGACTTGTTGTATTACCCTTAACACGCTCCGCAAGCATGTACTTTGTGCCGAATGTTCGGCGGCCGAATATTCGGCGCTTCGGCCGACAGCGTGGCCGAATATTCGGTATTCATTTCCTATGAAAAGCGTAATTGTGAGCAACATCAAATGCTGAAAAGCTTGTTTTTATCCATCACAAAACTTACTACTGATAAATTTCACTTATTAAAGTATTGTAATTTGGCAAAAAATACAAATCTTAGGTAAAGTGGTCTCTTTTTGAATACCGAATAGTGGCCGAATATTTGTGGCATATCTAGTTTCCATTTCCATACCAATAAAAATAAAAAAGAACTCTTAAAGAGGTAGGTGACTTTCTTGTCCGATCGTTCGACTGTCTGCTTGTCGGTCAGGCAAAAAATTGAAAATTTAGGTATGTAGCTTTTCCCCTACTTACATTTTAATTTTGCAAATTGACTTCAAACCTGTAGGTCACTTAGCTATTAGGTATTTCCCGATGATCTACAATTTTGGAATTTGGCATGAAGCTATGTGTTGAAGTTGTAATCGATGACCTTGACCATACGGTAAAAATGAAACATTTGTTGGTAATATTATCCTCAAACATGCTCGGAAACGTTAACATTGACAATAATTTCACGCAGCTAAGTTCGTATGTATTCTAGGATTTCCCTGTTTTGGTTTAGGTATAAGTAGCAACCGCGTGCATATTGATGTTAAGTAAATCGTAGTAGTCGTGAGTCAGTTTTTCAAAGCCAAGATGGCAGCCCAGGCCTTATGAACCCCAAAACTGCGGAGAAAATCTTACTTAGTTTTAAGCAATACCTGCAATTTTGGCAATTTCGATTAACTTTGCGCAGCTGAAATCTAACTCGACATACCTACTTAATTCTAAGAAACTTGAAACTTTGACATATATTTTGATGTATTTTGTCACTAAACATCATGTTGAGTAGGTATCTTTTTCGACAAATTTGACAACACCGAACTCGAATTTAATATTATTTTTTGGATACAAGAAGATGACATTTTTGATAAATACTTACCTACCTACCTACTGAAAAGTAATGTCGGGTATCATTTACGACAACTGCTGAATACAAATCTGACATAACTGTATGGCGAAGGGCGCGAAGGCTAGACGTACAATAAATATTGTTATCCTTCAATTGGCGAATACTGATAGATCACAATCTGTTCATGGATGTAGAGTACCTATTATCCATCAATATACTTAGTAGACTAGACGAATAATAAGTATACCTACATATATCACAATATGAGATAAATATTGATGGATAACAATTATCTATTTATTGTACGTCTAGCCTTCGCCTATTACATTATGAATGAAATATGTAGGCAGGATAGCTATGTGTTCACCTAAATCTTGGAACTATTCCTTCAGGTTGTTGCTAGTTTGAAGTTGGTTATTTTTTCTTAAAAATATGATTTAATAACACGTTGCATAAAATAGTTTCAGACTTTTCCCCATACTTAGTATTACTACATTAACCCTTTTATCAAAATCTTCAGTTCAGTACCCAGCCATAAAGTTTACACATCGGTTTCCTCGGCGAACATCGGCTTAATAGAGCATTGCCGATCTAACTTACGTGCCGCAAATTGTCTCTTTCCTAAGACCTGCAGCGCCCCAGCGCTACATTCGTCGAATAGCCGAACTAAAACGACCCTAACGAAACGCTAACGCAGTTTCGATGATGGGTTGCATAAATACCTACAACCTCGAACTTTCTCTCTATGGACTTCGGCAGACATGTAACATCTACTTGGAGAGATCTTTTTGTTAGTCTTTCCTACAGACCGATGTGCATATTTTATGGTACACTTACCTGCCTTATCTTAGCTTAGACAAGTATGAACAGTAGGTAAGTACCTACCCTAAAGTACGATTACAACCACCGCAGGTTATGGTGCAAACGTTTTGGCAGGCATTGAGCGTGATATTAAATCAGGGCGAGTCGTTTGCCGACAGCTATCTTGGGCAGCAACCCCCGTTGCGCTGGATTAGTGCGGATAAAATTGAGTTTCTCCACTAAATTGAAACCCGAAATTATGGGGTAGCTACATAGGTCAACCTACTTATGTGTAAAAAAACTTCTATTCTTGCTTATTTTTGGTCAGAATGAGCCTGACAGCTGGTATCTACATCTATGTTCGAGTGTGTAAAAGAAAACTAATGACCTCTTTTGGCGGTACTTTTACGACCAGTCTTATCTTCTAATCTAAACTAAATACCTAGTTGTCCCAGCGACGACAATAGGCTAGTAAAAATATTACTGTCACGAGGGTTATTCTGTCCTAGCCCTTTGGGTTTTAAATGCCTCTGAACTAAGTGCCTGCTACCACGCGTTGGCGATTGCTGATCGCTTACCGTCACGTTGCCTGCTTTCTCGTTTTCTTCCACATCATAGGTACCTATGTAGCGATACTCAATTTATAGGAAAAAATCCTAAAATTCAGTAGATACATTAATTACCTAGATGTATGTAAACAAACTTATCGCTTTTGTGAATTGTAAAGTACGTACTAAATCATATCATCATTTTGTATATTCGGAAATGTAAATAAGTACCTAAACACTTTATAGTACGAAAAATACACAGGGCGGCCAGAAAGTGACCGGCCAGAGGCCGACCAGTGGTCGGGTATAAGCGTCTGAAAACTCCTGTGAAGTTTTTTATGCGAAATTTTCAAGTGAAAAAAGTTACGAAAATCTGAAAACATTGCCCAATTACCTCGGCTTTTAGTCAACCGCCTAGCATCGCAAAGTCGAACAGGAATAACAACGAATGCAGGCGGTGTGCCCTAATTAAAACGGCGGCTAAAAGTAGGCATAACACAGAGCGCATTAATCTGAAAAGCGATGAAACGCCTCCCGCGAGGTCAATAATGAAATTTTTTGAAAATATTTTACAGGGGTTTTCAGACGCGTGTACCGGTCCACTGGTTAAAATATAAACGATTTCTGGCCACCCTGTATACAAATGAAACGACGAAGTAAGTTTAAAGGAAATGTTTCACAGAAGTAAAGTTTTTTTTCTGGATGCTAATTTTATCATTTACCAATAATTAAAAGACAGTATAATGTAACATATTTTAATTATAATTACCAATTTCGTCAAAATAATTAAATGATCACAAACCACAAGAAACTTAATTAATTGAGAACTAATTACATGTTGATGCGTTATTAACTTATTTTTCAATCAGAGACTATGGATGACAATGAAGGCAATGACATTTGACTACAGTTTAGTTGCCAAACGCATTAAATACCCTGATATGGTAGTCATAGGTACTAATTGAATTTAAGAAACAAAAATACGTAAGTAATCTAATCATTTTTGAATGTAAAATTCATACGGCATCTTGCAAAAATCAGCTTGAAAATGACTTTCATGCTTATTATTTAACAAATACTTTGTTGCTTAAAACGGATAATTCAGAAATTGGAATTCTTTTACCCAGTATTTCAATTAACAATAATATTACCTACAATTAAATCATATCACAATACATACCAAACTATGAAACTAAAGGATTTTATTCTCTAGTTTGAAGAGTTACAATTTGAACATATTACAAAATTCAACCAAATACCTACTATAGTATAATAAACAAATACAGATCCCCATTGGAATATTATTTTAAATAATTTCTTAGCATTCTATGCGTCGATTCTCCATTGCACTACACAGACTTGCCTGCAAAAACCATACTCGTCTAACCATTTGAAAATATACATCTTTATAATTTGTGTACCCTTTATTCCTTCTTAAAAAAGTGAACGTTACCAAGTGACATTACAGTTATAGTATATCCATAGGTGATATAAAGTGGTATATTCATACTGACAGAGCGAGCCACATTGCCAGGCATTTTCTCGAGACAAAGTTTAGGTCGGTCAGGACGTGCTCCGCCCGGGGCAAACGCACACTCACGCTAGCCCGAGCGTGCCTCGACTCGTGTGCTGCGGATCGGAGTTTATGCTCAAAGGAGCCACAGCATGTAACCGCGCTTATTTGTAGTAGAGTTATCGTCATGGATAAGTCCCAATGTGATTCAATTATAAGTGAACATTATTATCGAATGCACAATGTACCGAACGCTAGCAAAACTGTCTCGGCATTTCCTCACGGGGCTAATATTATGATTTTTATACAACATGCGACTGCCTCGGCGCAGCAAATGCTATCGGATCGCAATATGATATATATATAATGATGATATAGAATGTTTGGCATAATCAAGCACATAAAAAATATGCGGGGCAAACCACACACTATTTAGGAGTAAAGTATTAAGGCGCCAAAACCTTATGGTCAATAATTTAATGCCACGCAAAATGTAACAATTCTGCATATAGTTTATAATATCAACATACTCTTTCATGCTGTATGGAACTGAGTATAGGCATATAAAGGTGGAAATGCCAATAAAATTTAAATTCCTAGTGAAGTTATCAGAAGTGCTGAATATGCATATATAACAAATAAGTCTTTTAAGAAAAAGTTTCTGATAATTGGGAAAGATAGTACAAAAGATACAATGTCAGTGAAAAATTATTTCGTGATAAGAGTCGAAAACTGCATTTGTTTTATTATCTGTTACACAATGAGTGCCTTGCATAAAATAATGATTGTTCAGTATATCAACAGAATATGTATTAGTTTATTATACCCGTTGTGATAAGGTGCCACAGAGCATGCCCATATGGCAACACACCATAATAAACTTGTGCCAGCCACCCATAAAACAATTCAGCATGCAATTGACAGGTCTAAGACAAATATGACAATCAAGGTATTTTTTTTATGTCTTTTGTGATAATTGTATTTGCCAGTCAGCTTCACTAACTTAATTGTGACAGGTAATAAAAGAACTGTTTTACTTAATCTTACACTAAACTCTGGTTATTTTGTAGACTATAAGTAATAAGAACATGTTAAATGTGAATAATCAGTGATTTTTTTCAAACTTTAGTATTAAAATGATGTGGCAATATGGCACAAGTGTCATTTCCTTTCACCTGATTGTAACCTCAGATAAATATGACAGCCAACATTATTATTATTACACATTTTCACATACTTTAGTGAAGCTAATATAGCATGAAAACATGAAATTCGGAAGAAAACCTCATCAGATTCCTTTCTTATCTTGAACCAGAAAACTGCCAAAGAGACATTCATTATTTTTAAATTTAAATAAGTAAGTGCAACAAAATTAAAATTATTTAACTTTAATTACATAATGCAAGTTTTGTCAGTTTTACACAGACATTCAAAATGATTTGTAACTTTTTACATCTACCTACTGCATACATAAGAAAAATCAAATGGAACTTTAGACGGTTAATGGATTTTTGATGACAACTATGACTACATTAATTAATTTTCAATAAAAAGACAATGCATGTACATTAATGATTTATTAATTTTTAAACATTGTAGTTTGTGCAAAAACTGACAAGACTTGATGGCCCTAAACAAAAACCCAACACATGTTTCATAAAATATTTTAACATTTATCAGTGCCAAGCACAAACCTTTGTGAACTTTGGGCTTTGATGCTGAAGTAAATTCAGACTTTAACAAAATCAATACACAAAATAATAATGTGAGCATTATACTTCAATTGCTGCACTGATAAACACTAACAATTCCGCTCTATACATCAATGGATACAAGGATTCCGACATGCCATTCCACATTTATCTTTTGGTAAAAATTATACTAGGTAGCAATCAAGACACAACATCTTACACCATTATAAAATACACACAGGTTGTCTTTTTGGTTAGGTAATATTTCACCACTCTGCATCGCCATTAGCTTTTTGAAAGACATAGTCTTTTCCTGCTAAATTCATTATTCCATCTTTTAGGTAAAACTTCCACTTGTTGCGACTGCGAGTGATCTTATCATACTGGCAGACAACCACATTGTCGGTGTCGAACATGTCCCCAGGCTCTTCTTCGGAAACATCATCACCCGAGTTAAGTGGTTCCTCCTCTGCTCCTCCACTATCATCACGCTCCTCTTCCTCCTCCTCAGCAGGTTCTTCCCCAGACTCTTCATCGTCATCATCATCACCCCCTCCATCTTCAGATCCTTCTCCCACATTAGAGCCTTCATCATCAGATGAATCGAGAGCACCATCAAGAGAAAATGGTGCAGGTCCACTACGTCCTCCTCCTCCACCATCAAATTCATTCTGTTGGCCTGCTAGGGCTGAATTTATGTGTTGCTGTAGAAGGGTTGCAGCTAGTGGCTGAGGTAAGCTTATTGTTGCATTTATAATAGGCCCAGTTAGTACTTGATGGAGTTTGTTACCATTGAGTGCCGATGCAGGTATTTGTATTGTGAAGGAGCGTGGTTGTGAGCCAGGAACCCCAGGCTGCGCAGGCAGGGTCAGCTGAACAGGCACTTTGTTGTTGGGGTCTAGGACGTGTGGATGGGTTCCTGCAAGATTGGCCCCGGGTGGACCGTGTTCAGCCGCAGTGCTCTGTTGGCTCGAGCTCTGCTGAGCCATGTGTGCATCTGGGATTCTTTTGGGCATAGAAGTATTACCATTAGTTTTTTGGAAGTGCTGCAAAACAGGTGGCGGCGGCATAGCAGGCTCGGGTTTTGGAGGATCCATAGCGCCGCTATCATTGAGTTTAGTTTTCCATAACTGTTTTAATTCCTGTAATACCTGTTCGTCCACTCCATCGTCTAAAAAGCAGTCTCGCACTCCAGCTATAACGTCGTCCACTACTGTGTTATAAAGTCTTTGTACAGTCCCTTGACTCATCGTCATCTTGAATTTTTGACAGCTACGCAACAATATTCATGAATAACCGCAACAAGACTTTACGAATTGTTACAAATGAAATACGAATATTTCGAGAAGATGACTCGCCTGCCTAATAGTGCGCATCAACTTTCGTATTCACATCTCAATGTCAAGCGACACGACAATCTACACAGCCATTACGACGGAACGATTGCAAATACACTTGGGGTTCGGAGTGTGCCGAGCTCACGAAATCACGAACACTACTGTTTGGATAACTTTATGTCCACTCCATTTTATTAGGATTCTACGAAAATATTAGACACCAAATTTGACAATTTATCACTAAACATAACCTACAAACGAAGAGCGAATTTGCCAGATTACGAAAATTGTCTTTGGTCTCTAGCTTAGCTTTGGGAGCCGCACGAGTCAACTGCGCATGCGTGACGGCAGCGCCCTCAGTGAACGTTGAAAGAATCAATGTGTGAATACTCTATGGCGTAAACGCTTACATAAACTTTAGAGTCATGTTTTCATTATTATTATTAATTTTGGTTATATTTTACGCTTACTTTCAAGTATACAAAATGTAGTAATTTAATTAAAATAAGATTTCTTTAGTGTTGCCACATACTAAAAAATAAAATTTGTGTTTTCGTCATGTTTTTTGTTTTCGTTGATAGTTTTTGTCTTTTGTTTTGGTTTTAAATTATAGGTAACAAGAGATTGTTAAAAAATGTTCAAGACCGAGTCGGACACGCACTCGAAGGCACCATTTCAGCAAGGAAAATATTATAAAAGCTAATTAAGTAAACGTATTATTTTTATGATTGAGTTGATTAAATAAAACGTAAATTGCAGTTAAGGATTTATACCAGGTATTAAAAAAATAGATTTCGTTAAAATCCAGTTTTGGTGGAAGTTAGCGTGGTGATATGATATAAGTACACACATAATTTTTTTTTTAATATTAAGATACTGGTGGTTTGATAAGAGTGTGTGGGGGGGGTTGGAGGGGACACATTTTAAAACTTTGGTAGTGTCTCTTGCGTAAACTCAGTTTGGGGAAAAAATAGATTAGAAATCTTAAAGGATCTAAACATTAAAGGGTACCTACCCACGGAAATGGCAATGCATTCTTGCGGGTCTAAATAAAAAAAAAGTCAAGTACTTAATCAGATTTGGGATTTTATGAAATATCATTATCCAGCCGGGAGCAATAGGCAAAAAACATGGTTTCAGTTTATGAAAACGCCAAGGCGCGAACTAAACTCCATTTTATTAGGACAATTTTTTGTTGCTATGTGAATTGGCCCCGGTTTAATATGAGCGACTTGCATCCAGCGTTTTCCGGCGACCTTTATCAAGTCGTCAGTCCATGTCTGACTTGGCTATTCCAAATCTGTACTTTGACTATTCGACGAATGTGGCGCTGAAGCGCTACATTAGGTACGTTCGTTCCTTTCACTCCTTCCGTAAGAAACTTGAGAAGCCCAACGGACCAGATGTGTACCTACTGGTCGGCTCATGTTGCTGAAGTTAACCTAAAACCTTTTGGATCGCTTCACTCGCTCATTAGCTTGTAAAAATTTCTGCTGCTTCAAACCAAAACCACGCTTGTTCAAACTCTTTTGCTGCCGTTACTTGACAAGCTTGATCGTCTACAACATGTGTGCATGGGTGAATATCAGATTTCGTGTTTTGCACATGTCCACCCATGTTATCTTCGTATCTATTAAACTATAGTGGTTAAGATTTTTTTGAGCTAATGTCCATTCTAAAAACTAATATTGCCATTAATAAAAATAACTGTTTTTCAAGTAGAAAATACAAATAAAAAATGTCAAAGTTCAAAAATCTAAGCTCTTTGGTGCGTCCTTCACTGTGTTTTATTTTTTAAACATCAAATTTTCTAATTTTTTTTCCAAAATTTCGCTGTTTAATAGATTTTTCTACTTCTAGGAATGTCGAACTATATTTAGCTTTAGCAACAATTTTTTTTGATTGGTTAATCAAGAGTTATTGAGATTTGAATTTTGTCCAGGCTGAAAACACCTAATTTATGTGGCTGATTTGAACAGTCTCGTGTAGTCCCATCATATTACTTAGGCAATCCATACCTCCCGCCTCGGCTCGGTTTCGTTGAGAACCAACGTCTGATAAGTGCAGACCCGTGCCAAGTTCAACGTGTTCCTTAAAAATATTTTTATTACCGGTGTATGCGTGTTTTTTTCCGGTGAATGCCTAATTTCTTCGGTAATCGATTTTATACTTATAAACGAACTGTAATTTTTTATACTTTTTTAACGTATATGCGCTATGATTGCTTGCTTCCGAAATTGTAAAATAAAACCCTTCATAGAATAGTTTCCGATAAAAAAATATTTTTAGGTGCTTTTCTAATTTCTTTGGTGCTAATTTCTGCGGATTTCTTTGGCATCTCATGTCAAAGAAATTAGGTTTTCTACAAAGAAATTAGGATTTGGTTGGAATATCTGCTAAATTTCTTGCTTTAGTGAGCTTTATTGGGTTTTATAGTGTATTTTAGTAACATGTATATGTACATAGTTGTTATAGATTTGAAATAAAAATGGTGCGAAGATAAAAACTCCTCAAAAAAACCAAAAAACAAAAAAAACTCCAAGAACTGTTTGCAATAAGTAATAGTAGTCGACCACAGGACAAAATTAATAATATAAACAAAAATAAAGCAGACCAAAGATGAAAAACTAGAAAAAAGGGAATTGCAGAACGAAAAAGGTTAGAAAAAATTGGAAATGAACCGGTACAATATGCAGTATAAAAAAATCATGGCGCTTGAAAAGAAAATAACTGAATTAGAACGTGTTAATATGCGTATAGAAAAAATAAGCGAAAGACTGCAGCATAACAGTAGACATCCAAAGGGGAAAGAAGATATGATTTCAAGAAATATGCTCAAGATCAAATCACAGAAATAACGCGTAGCACTTGGTGCTCTGAAAAAAATATATTTAGTTATTTTTAAAGAAGATGAATTAAGACAAACCCTTTGTCCAGATAAAAAATAGTTTATGACAGGAAAAAGAGAAAAAATTCAAAAAATATACCTACTTGAACTTTTTCCTGCAATATGTACTATTTTTTACCTGAGAAAATTCAACTCATTTCATCTTCTTTAAGATTGAAAAAGAAAAATTGTTTAAAAATTTGATAGAAATGAGATTCAGATGTAAAAATAAAATGTCGTAGCCGCAGTTGGCATCTGTGACGGTGAGGAAAGTGTCGCTATCTAGTAGTGTAATCAAATCGGTCATGGATTCGATAACGATTTCGTTTACGAATTAACGCGAAATTTTATAGAGACGTGTCGACCGCGGTACCTAGTTGTGCAAACGTTCCGTTTGGGACGGTATTAATAAAACTGAATTCTCATTTAACTGGCATTGTCATTTCATTATAATACTTTTATGTAGGCGCTTTGAAATTCTGATCTCGTCATTATCAAGAATTTCGAGAAAACTTTTTGTCAACATAGGGATGTACCTACTGTGAGGTTAAAAATGTATCGGATTAAAAGTGGAAAGCGGAATCTTTAGCAAAAAGACGCGTGAATAGATTGGATTGGAAAACTGTGGGATGGCAAAAATGGGTGATGAAATTGTCCTGCTAGATACCGCTGTACACCGCTGGACTTTTCGTCGTAAAAATTTACGGGTCGAAATTTTTTGTGTTACCTACTATCATTAGACTAACAACCTGTCACTATTATAGCTACCTACCAACTCAAAACCTAAAAAAATGCTTAAAATGGCCACGAAACGAGAAATAGTCATGGTTTTGTCTATGGAGCGTTTCGTGTGCTCTGCCTACCCAATTTGGGAATACAGACGTGATGTATGTATGTACGTATCATTAGACTTCTTAGGCATTTTTTACTACGATAGTCAGACTGCAATTTCGATTGACCTACCCTTTACAACATTTTACTAATTCTCCGATAACAATCGGCTGAAAAGCGGTGCGGTGTACCCACGGTTAGTAGGTACCTACCTAATAAATAAAAAAAGATGTAACCTCCACGTGTCCCTTTCGGTGGTTCAATGACATTTTTAACTGAGTACTAAATACATATTTACGAGATTTTATAACTACACTAAGCAATTGGAACATTTTTTTAGAATATGCGTTTTAAATAGTTGAGATGGTACACCCGCTATTCTGAATCGAGCATGTACTCGATTTTTATGGCTAATTTGGAAAATATCGTTTAACCATCTGGTTACCCTGAAATCGCTAAACGTGGCACTGGATTTTTGAATTCAGAATATGCTCTGCCTACCCCCCTTGGGAATACAGGCGTGACGATATGTATGTATGTATGTTGGAAAATAGGTACAAATCATATGAGACTATGTTGCGTGTGGACTTGTGGAGGTAGTTTCGCGGTGGGCTGCCAGGTATTCGCCGCGATCGATAAGCTCCAGAATGCTGCCCGCCTCACCTGACGGGTCAATTCTGACCGCTTCGCTATGTACTAATACTAATGTACTTTAACTACGTTCGGAATACAGACAAGAACCCGTTTCACTAAGCTTTATAGGTACCGCAAACGTTTAACTACGATATTTACATTGTTATTTTATGCGGTGAGCAGAACCCATATACCTAAGAGTACCTTTTGTTCTTCAAAAACATTACTTAGTTGCATTAAATTCTGGTGGTGTGACCCTTGTTTGCAAAAGGACGGAATTAACAAAAAAATATGTAGCTACTTAACATTAAACTATTACCTAAGTATAGTCTTTTTAATTTTTTATTTAACTTGGCAAAATTTTGGAGTTGTGTGTAAGGGACAGTTCGCGCATCGCTTTTCCGTGGAAAACCTAATTAAACATTCCATCATAAAAAGGGGGGGGGGGACATTAATAGGAAACCGGGACTTTAATACTTAGGGCGGCCACATACATTCTTCAAACTTCCGTCTGTATGTTGGCTCATTCGTATAATTATGTGTATGGATTTAACACGTTCGATATTCCGAATCGCCATTCCAAAACGGAATTCCGAATGTATGTGGCCGCCCTAAAAGACGTCAATACTGGGTAACTTTTGAGAGTGAGATACCTATACCTAATTGTAATATTGTATAATGTAGTATTTAATATATGTATAGTGCTCGACATAATTGTTATGTTATATGCCGGTAACTCGAACTACATACTTATGTATGTACATACGTACTTACATACCTACCCTCTGCAGGTACCTACCTAAGTGACTTTAACCACTTTCTTAAATATCGAACAAGTAGTGCTTACCTACGCAAATACAAGTAGGTACATGTTTCCACTAGAAATCGGATATTCAAGGATCAAACAAACCAAACAGCAAACAGCCATGATTAATATTCAGCGGTGCTGTAATTTCAGAATCTACCTCTTCCAATCCCAGGACGACCAATACCAAAATCACAAAATCAACTTAGCGTTTCGTTTATCTCGTCGTGATTTTAAGCCAACTTTATCCTCGTCACGATAAATTGGTGGGGTGACGGACTCTGATTATTATAGTCAAGGGATTCCTTTTCATTCGGGACTCGGATTATTTTAAGTCATTGAGGTAAGTAGGTACGTTGCTATCTAAAGGCTAGTTCGCGTTGCTAGTTTTGTAGCCTAGAAAAACAAAACGTGTATGAACAATGAAATTCGACTAAATTTTCTTTGTTCAGACGCGTTTAATTACTCAATTAGACAGTTCAAGACTAAAATACTAGCCTAATGCGAGCTAGATTTAACAGTCTATACGCATAATGCAGGTTAAGTAAGTAAAAACCACCGCCTTGAAACGTTTGTTCGTTTCACTCGTGAGGACCGCGAGAAAATTTGAGTTAAAACTTGACGCCATGTCCCAGCTTATTTTCATTCGAATTTTCTTTGAGACTGTTCTTATTAAGTGTAGGTAATCTGCGGGATGTCGGTGTTAAGAGAATATTTAAATTGTACTTAAAACTTTCCCCAGGCTTGTAGGCATAATAGAATTAAAACATTGCCGGGTATTTACCATTACGGGAAAACGAGTTTACCTCCACGCATTGGATCTCAACCGTTTATCCTGTTACATCGTTAGATATTAACTAAGTATCAGATTAATCAAATCTCATGTAATATGACACTTGATGGAATCCGAATAGATTATGAACGATGTACCTACGTAATGTAGAACTACGAACATCTCTACTGTATTTCTGCACGTTACCTTTACACGCTTCAACCTCTTTACCGACTTTGACGAGATTTGTCATGGGTATAGTTTGAGTCCCGAGGAAGAGCATAGGTTATTTTATCCCGGAAACACGCTTTGTTCCCAATTAATAGCGATACCGGTATCTTAGAGAGATCTTCGCAGACAGAGCCTCGGGCAACAGCTAGTTTTGATTAAAATATAGCAATAGTCCCCGGGAAGTTAGATGTCAAGATTTTTAAAACAAATCTTGCCATCTGACTTGCCGGGGACAGTAGTTGATCCTTTTTTGAACTTGCGCCTCTCTCCGTAGAGTTCACCATTAAGGCTCAATTCAACCAGAAGAGCAGCGCAGCGCGGCGTAGCGGAGCGCAGTTTCAGTGTCATGAGAATTTCAACTTTATTCTCATTACAATAAGACTTATTATCGCATGAGAAACTCTAACGATGCGCGCGGAAGCCCGCGGATCCGCGGGAATTCCAGCGCATTCCATAAACAAAGCCGTGCGACTGCGTGAGCTGTCGCGGGAATGCCCGAGGATGCTCGAGTAGTCGCGACGGCCGCTGTCAATACATATGTCAATATGTCAATAATTATGTAAATTCCAGCGAATTCAGCGACCGGCTTCTCGAGCAGTCGCAGGTATCCTCGCGCATTCTCCACGGAGCGGGTCGCTGCGCTACGCCGCGCTGCGACGCTCTTCTGGTGTGAATTGAGCCTAAGCCATCATTAAGCTAAGCGTCCACTTGTCGGTATCGTACGCATCGGACGTATCGCACGCAACGGATTGCAGTATTATTTGTATAGAAACTCATACAAGTGCGTCCACCTGTCCGCATCGTACGCATCGCATTTCGTCATACATCTGATTGAATCTGATGCGTCCGATGCGTGCGATGCGGACCTGTGGACGCTTAGCTTTAAAAAGCTTTCGCCCTGTGACCTGTGACACTCGTAAATGTGTTTGCACATAAATACATCTGTCTGATTCTGAATGTACATTCATGCAAAAAGGATCGTTAGAGCACATGACATAGACAAAATCACGAATACTTCACGTTTCGTAGCCACTTTTAGCCCAATTTAAGGCTTAGAAATAGATAAATTAGGTAAGAATCCCTGTGATATACATCGTTTGTTAGTTTGTCGCCTAAAACATACTTACTTATTTCTTCAGTATACATTTATTAAAATAGTAAAAATGGACGCGTTGCGACCCGGCTTTTCGATGGTTCGGTACCGGGTCGCGACGTTGCGATACATTACCACAGAACAAGTAGGTATTAGTAGGTACTAACATTACCTACTGACGTGTTAAACATTTTATTTACTTAATAAAGTTTATTAGACTATGGGCGGCCATTCATAACACGCGCAGCATGGGTTTACCCAAGAAGGTATTCGTTTTTAACGCCTCACAATAATCCAGATGTTATTTCCTTCCTCAGGGAACAGAATTTACTCAACACGGCGGCATGCGATCATTCATCTTCACGGCGCGCCCGCGTAATACGTACAGGTAAAAGAAAGTCAAAGTAAAATACATCAAGCTGGATGAAAGGATACAATATTACTCTAGAACCTAGATATTATCATGTATGGAAAGGCCACAAATTAAAAAATCCTATGCAAATAATATTTTCTCCTTTCTTTTTATGATCTTTTGTTGCCCTTTTGAAAATCAAATTTAGCCATTGAAAAAGTACCTATGCGAATGTTTAATAAATGCTTTGCGAATAAATTAAATGTTGGCTGAATTAATACCAACCATCCCAATTCATCCATTCATGAGTTCACAAAGGGTAGGTTATATATATAGGTACTCGTACCTTCTCATTTATGTAACTTTATTACCTAAGCTAAACTTAGCGTTTTATTCTTTACTAGCTTTCCGCCCGCGGCTTCGCCCGCGTGGAACTCGGTTATATTGCGGTATAAAGCACAACTATAAGAAAACTTCTCGTTTCAAACGACACACAGCGCCATCGATCTATCATCTATCGATCGGTTATCGATTGATATCGATCTATCATCTATCGATCGGTTATCGATTGATATCGATCTATCATCGATCGATATCGATCTATCATCGATCGATATCGATCTATCAAGCAAACTATATTTTTGTTTTCCCTCGGGAATATCAATTTTTTCCGGGATAAAAAGTAGCCTATGTCACTCTCCGTGCCCTAAACTATCTCTACCTAAAAAATCACTTCAATCCATCGCTCCGTTTAGCCGTGAAAGACGGACAAACAAACAAACACACTTTCACATTTATATATTGGTACGGATTGGTACGGATTTCGGATGCAAATTATTTATTTTACTATATTTAACAAAGTAGAATCCTGAAAACCTGTTTATAAATTTGTTGACCAATATTATTTGATGTGAGGTCGCTGTTTTCTTTTTGTTTTTAAGTGGATTCTGAAAATTTGTCTTCATAGTCATAAGTGTATATTGATTTCAATAATCATAATTCGTATAAATATTCAGATTTGTCGTCGATATCGATATAAACGATTATCAGTTTTTAATATAGGTATTCGTATTGATTCGGGTTTCAACGTTGTGTCAGCAATGCGGTCCCTCTGGTGCTTACAGCTACAACACCCTGGCAACGATCAAAAGCTGAATGCGATATTATCCAACTACCAATGATGCACTTTGAAATATTGTCATATAAACAGGTAACAATAGATACAAGTACAACAGTTAAAAATAAAATCAGTATGACGAGTATTCTGAGTGCTTAGTGTTAATGTTAACGCGAAAGTGTATGGAAACTGTGACAGCGCCTCCAAGCGGCACGTTGGCACAACTGCCGCGGTCGACACATCTCCAATTCTCCATACATTCTTCGCGTTTATTCGCAAACAAAATCGTTATCGAATCCATGACCGTTTTCATGACACAAAGCACTCTGTTTATCAAATCAAAATGCTTCCGTATAATAATCGAAACATTACCTGTGCATGCTTAACTGGTGTCTACCTACTGAATTACTTGCACAGATGCACAATAAACGTAAGTCATCTAGGATGTACTTGTTTTGTAACTGAAATAGTCCCTTTATTGTTCGCTTTGTGGTATTTTTAGTCCATCTTTTTGTCTAAGATACAGGCTACTTCATTTAGTATCCTAGTTTAGGCAATTAATTTAAATAAATATCAGCACTTTATAGCATTATTTTAGCGTTCCATATATGACTATGTTGTATTATATCGAGGCTTCAGTTAGTGTATTGGATAATTGTATTACTAACACGTAGACATAAGTACAGCGCTTACTGACGACTTTATTATAAATCAATTATTTAACTCGTACTATTCGTCGTATTTTACTCGTGTGGTGCCGGGTTAGAATAGCACCTCCCCCTTTCTTCCCGTGGGTGTCGTAAGAGTCGACTCTGGGAAAGGGTTAGTGTATTGTGGGCGATGGGTTAGCAACCTGTCACTGCAATATCACGTTTAACCATCTGCATACCCTGAAATTGCTAGACGTGGCACTGAATTTTTGAATTCATGTGCTCTGCCTACCCCTCTTGGGAATACAGGCGTGAGAATATGTATGTATGTATGTAATTATTTAAATAAACAATTTAGATTTTTTTTTTTATCTTTCAGTGGGTACACAAATTAATATTCAGTGCCTCGAAATTCTACATCTATTTATCTACCTATTTACCTTACTTTTAACTATTTACCTATGAGTAGGTACGTATGAATAAAAATACAAGCAGAATCCTTTTAACAATACCCTCTCAAGGGGATTCAGTTTCAATATTATCTATAATAATAAGTAGGAACTTGGTTCAGAGACTATTCGTTTAGCTATGCCATCGACAGTGAGGGCGCGGCGGCGGCGGCGACTTCTCTTCGGCGTTTATCATATAGGTATACATGATCTAAATCTATAAATGATCTAAATACTTTTCACATCTACTGTACTTTACAGGAAAGTAAATCATACGTTCATCTTCATCGAAGTGTCAAGTACTTTCTACAATTCTCTCAATAAAACACCACCCTTAGCTCTCCGATATGCAAATCTGCTATCGATTCATAAGCTCGGCTAGTTTCTGTGTCAAACTTAGGCAAACTCACTAATGGAGCCATTTAAGTCCTTCGCGTTGGCGTTCTCGAAGCACGTCTTGATCACCTCAAAGACCAAGACAACTAACAAGAGCACGCCACAGGTGGCTGAGCCGCTGTTCTTGCGAAGCGCAACTAAATAATTATTGGTTCAATCATTTTGTAGATCCAAAGATTTCCTTGGGGTTTTAAATATACTTACAATTAACACAAGAAGAACAGCAGCTGTTGCAAAAAATATTCTTTCCATAGTTACAAATTTACCTAAGTATTTATTGTTTCATTGAGGGACATAAAAACAACATAAAATGTATCGGAGGTGACGTATCTTAAGGTGCAATTTAATTAATTATATCTAAAGGTATGCTAGTGATTGAATGCTCACATCTCTAAATGTTTAGTTTTTTTTTACATTAAGACAAGAGCGCTGCAAACTGACTGCTTTCCAGCTTATTGCTAAATATACGACGAAACGACAGTACACAAAGCCACACAGTGAAAAGTTATTCTCATTGGACTTTGTCTCAGGATATCAGCGTCCTCGCTGTGTTCGATTCTCTCTTGACGACTTTTTTCTTTTTTAAACGAGTTGTAAAATACCGTATTAATATTAGAATATAATTCCATAAGGTAAACGTCCCTGTGCTCGACACTGACCCAATACACTTGCAACCTTATGTCATAGACACATAGGTGACAGATGGGTGTCATCTACTGGGCGTTGAGACGTCGAGCATTGGTACATTAACCGTATTGCAAACCATTGTTATTTGTATTGGAAACGGTCTGTTGTAAATAGGGAAACATAAGATCCACGAAAGAAGCCAGTGCCTTCCTTTTGGGTAACTTTTCTTTTTAAATCGTTTCAGGAAATCTTATCATGAAACACAATAACGGACGGATAAGATTTGTTTGGCTCCTCGGCAATTCATTTTGCAAAGTTTCGAGGCGCAAGGAGAGTAGCTACACGGTCCACAGCTCAGCATACTACCTACCTAGGTACTTTGTATTCGGAAACAATGGGAATAGGATAAGAGAAGGTTAGACCACACAATAACTGTTTGTCAAAACTCTGAAATTTTACATTTAAAGCTTATACTATAGATGTATACCTAAAAGAAAATTGTTCTTTTTCAGTCATTGGTATACAGTGAAAATGGCAAAAAGATCAAAAACTGTACAAAAGATAGGATCTGGGAGTTCTGCTGTTCGTGCCACTGCGACGCCAAGTTGATAAAAGATATCATCTTTTTCAAGTACCGACTCAATGCTCGCCATGTTGCAGATTTTTAGTTGTAGCTAAACATTTATCATTAATTAAAATAAGGTAAGTACCTATATCTACGTCATTTTTACTGTCCATATGGAATTTCTCAATATCACATTCTTATTAAGGAAAAATCTTCAATTTGCGTGCTAAAAAGGCCGTTTTCAAAAACGTTACATATTAGTTACTTAACCACTTATACGTACAATTTTACAGATGTGTTCTGTAGAAAAAAAAAACAGAAAATTGTTAAAAAAAAACAACAAAATTACTAACAGCAGATAAAGCCTAAATAATGATTAAGTACCTATATGTATTGGATAAAATCAATAAACGGTGGTAGGGAGCGTTTTCGATTTGTAATATAATACATTGTGACAAGCAATAAAATTCATTACACGTAAAGGCAAAAGACCCCTTATCAGACTTGGCAACCAAAAAATCCCATTTGTCATCTGCGGCTATGGTTTTACGACCTAAATGACCGCAAACCCTTTCATTTGCCCTTTTTCAAAGGCAGCTAAAGCGTAGGAAATAAAAGCCTCTTATTATTATCACCTTTTTCCAAACCTTTGTGCGAAAGGACCGTGAAGCAACACAACGTGAAATGATGCAGTGTTCATGTTCAGGTTGATATTCAGTTGGCGCGCGACACAAAGAATATTGCCGAGCGGCTATTCAGGGCGGGAATGTGGAGCGAGCACGCGCGCGAACTACCCAAGTGAATTAAACTCATTTGTTTTCGTACTAGCGATAACGCGAAGTCGATAGCTTCTAATATTCCTAAGAAAAAAGTATTAGAAAAATGTTTCTTTTTCAACGCCGGGAATATTTACACAAAATTACATAAAATAAAAACTAAGATAAATCTTGTTGAAACGTCTATTAGGCAGGTAGATAAAATCAGTAAATTGTTTGCGGACAGGCTGGCCGGGAGCACTGCGGGCGCGAGCGAAAACAGCCTCTCAGGAGACCGAATTAAAAAAAATCAGACGCTGTTAAACAAGAAAAGGCTTTACGGTCTTCATTTGAACATTGAGATTTTCCTTTGTATTCAAATTTTGTACGGAATATAATTAATTAAAGGTTAATTTACTTAGCTAAGGTCATGTGATCAATATTAAGCATAGCTTTAGCGCAGAATCGTTTACAAATAAAGCATTTTTTCATCTAATTGTGTCGCAAAACTCGCAAATTAGTAATATAACTTATTATTTATTATGGTAATAAATATAGAACACATTAGACTCCTCGACTACACGCGATTGAGGACTCTCCTTTAAACTAAATTTCATTTACGCTAAACTAGTTATTCACGTTCCCCAAAATTCACCAATGCCTTTACTCGTTACCTGCTCAACAATTCCAAACGTTACCTTATCCAGTAAATTTTCAAAATGTTTTGAAAGCTAAAGAAAATTGTGTTTTTGAACGCAGACATTGTTTAAATAACCGGCGAAAGAGCTCGTCTATTGCGAGAAGAGCAACATTGTTCGACAATTTACAGGGAGGCCGCGGGAGCCGAGACGATTCGCAATTAACGCGATAAAGACATCTGCCGGCTAGCTGACAAACAAACCCTCCGCTAAGTAAAATTAATATTAAACCATCAACAACGTCGGACGGTGTCGCAGATTTTAATTTGCCTGAAATTTCTCGACTCGAGTGACATATTAGAGCATTTAAATGGTTGTACATCATTCAATCAAAGCAATGATTTTCGCTCAAACCGTTGGAGCCAGGCGTGGGGAGTAAATGACTTCATTAAACGCGACCCTTTATTTCGTGCGCGTAGGCTCGCCGCACAAATTGGCTGTTTACCGCGCGGCGCGGGCGTTACGCAGAACGCGCTTGTTCACAAGCCAATTTAAACCGTTCGACTACAGGCCCGTTTAACAAAGACCTGCGCGGAACATGGAAATAAACTCGCTGTTGTAACACCGTTTTGTTCGCCATGGGAAGTATTGTGCTTTGAGAACGATATTTACATTCTAAAAGCCGCTTCAGAGCGGCCCGTTTCCATTTGTAGGCCTAATTTGAACGGGAAAATGTAGGGAAGAATGTCGTAAAGTCTCATCTTATTAAAAGAGCCACAGCTGACAGGTTACAAAATTGTTCTACAATCAGTGTGCTAAACAGTTGCCTAAGCCACACTTAGTGTGCTAAATACTCAACATGCCCGTAAGTTTTGACGCAAATGCCAATATCGGCTCTGCCGACACCTGTACCCGCAGTCCCGCATGCCGATGCAATCGCACTCGAGTCGACGGAAATGAAAACGCGACGTCACGTTAATTGCAAGCAATCGGCTGCGAGTAATTTGCTAATCTGCCGCCAGTCCCGACTCTCCGTTATCTTTATTAGGTACGTAGGCGCCTTCAGCTTACATATTTGGCAGGGTGATATTGTAAAGTAAATGTATCTGTATCGTAGACATTAAATTTGAATGTTTTAATCTGCATGTTAAGATTTCAGATGTAGACTAAAACGAAAAATGCAGGAAATATTTTACAAATCACAGCAATACGCGGTGATCCACTGCGTAACAAAGAACGAGAACGAGGGAGGAAAGGCTTTCCACTTTACTTCCTACTCGTAAAGCTATCCATTCAACATTTATTTCCCTATATGTTTTCATTAAAACCACCTTAAAAGAGATAAGAATTGAAGTGGAAAAAGGGGAAAAGCTGCTGTCGGGGTAGCCGGGTTGAGATTTTACTGCCCGCCGCTCGAGCTTTCTAATAGGAAACAAATGGAAAGAAAGTGAACTTCAATATACCTACTCGTAGAAGGAAATGTTTTTTAAATTGCAACAATCAGTTTCGTTTTAGCTCAGTTCAGTGATTTTATGCTACTTTAATACATAGACGGTACAGATTAGTTGAGCCAGGAAATAAAACTGCTAAAAATTACCGAATTCGGTCGGACCGCAGCAAACGAAGAATTTCGTTTATCATAAAACAACACAGCAGACCTACCTAACCTACCTACCTTAATATCATGCCTGTATTCCCAAAGTAGGCAGAGCACACGAAACATTAAATAGAAAAAAAAATATGACTCTGGCAGTACAGTAGTAGAGATGTCATAATGACAGGTTGCTAACTTGTCACTTAAAGCATACTTTAACTTTTATCTAAAACCGACACCACACGGGTGATTCGTCTTGTCGCACATTTTTTGCTATAATTAGGTATGGACCTAATTAGGTCTTTGGAAATATGGAAAAATTACAATAATTTTGTAATAGTTTAAAAATATTTAAAGAATTTGCTCGATATGCCTTAGCATAGTAGTGTAATAATGATGTCGATTATTAGACGTATGGGTACTTTAGTGGAATAAAACGGATACATTCACGTCTTGTATTAATAAGTAGTAGTGTAGGTATCCCTATTAAATATTTCTCAATTAGTGAATCTCCATACAGACATCCATCACGCCTGCGTTCCCTAACGGGGTAGGCAGGGGACACGAAACTTTACATAATCAAAACCACAACTATTTTACGTTTAGTAGCCACATTTAGCATAACTTTAGGTTTATATTATAAAATAGGTAGATGAATTAAGTACAATAGTGACAGGTTACCCTGCCGCCCGAAACAGACCTGAGCCTATTTCCTTAGTCGCGTCTTGCGACACCCACGGAAGAAATGGAGTGTTATTCTACACCCGACACCATACGAGTAAAATATTTAAAAAGTATTAACATCCTTACTAATATTATAAATCGGAAAGTGAGTTTGTTAGTTTGTTTGTTCCGCTTTCAAGCCGTAACTGCTAAACCGATTGCTTTGAAATTTTGCAGACGTAAAGATAGAAGTCCAGATTAAGTAATAGAGTACGAGGGCCACACTGAAAGTTTTTAGAAAATCAAAAACTAATCATAGTATCAAGATATTTATATTATTATTGCTTTTCGAAA
>BHDV01009267.1:0-40348 GCA_005406045.1 Adoxophyes honmai | reverse complement strand
AATTTTCTTTTATTTATTGCACGCTATACCGGCTTTTATTTATGCTCCCCTGGTACCTATTGGCGAAAAAAACTATAAAAAAAATAGTATGACGTCATCGTAACGTTACCGAGCGTTACACTTTTTCATAAGTGACTCCCAGCTCAACCTAATTTAAGACGTTGTCACGTCAATAATAATAAAACCTCAAATGGTAAGATATAAACATAACAAAAACAAACTACTTAGATAATTTCAAATAGATACAAAGTGTTACATGCCTCCAAAGCGTTACCTCAATAGCAGAATTTAATGAATCTCATCCATAAAGTTTTGTTATTTGGGAGCACACCGAACCAGCAAAACACAGAATCTTGCATGTCAGAGTGTTTCATTTAAAGCGAGTTGATGAAATGGCAGAGTTCGGAGAGGCTAATTAAAACCTCTTTACGAGCCCTCTTGTCGCGCCCGCTGGCCAGAATGAGCAACACGCCCGGCTCTAATCTTGTATTCTGTACATTGTATCGGATAGTACGGGTCCTAATTGTGATGGAAGTTTATTTGTTTTCCACTGACCACTAATTAAACGATCCTTTTTCTTGTATTAGTTCAAGAGACCGTAAAGGGTCACAAAGGTTTCTTAAGATGAAAGGACAATGTATCGGCTACGAGCATAAGCATAAATAATCGTCAGTTGCTATTATAAAGTGTAAACCAGTTTTAGAGTGTACCATTTTGAATGAGAAACTCACCAATTGATTACCAACTAATTTAGAATCGACACGAACCACGTTACTGGACATATAGGATCAGTACAATCTTGTAAGATCATTTTCTATTTTATTCTATTTATTCCGAGCTGAAGGAAAAATATTTTTCACTTCAAATTGCAAGAAGGCTGCGGCTAATATGCGAAGGAAATAATTTCCGGGATCAGTCGCAGCCGGCGGCGGTGCAAATTATGCGAACTTATTTTAGTTATACCAGTTTAATAGGAAAATTCCTTACGTATGCCGTGGCAAGCTGCTGTGGGCGTGACGATGTGCTCTATGATGACGTACTTAGCTCTTAATTTTAAATCCTTTCTTTATAAACTATCTACCTACCATTACTACATACATACATACATACATATATATTCTCACGCCTGTATTCCCGAGAGGGGTAGGCAGAGCACATGAATTAAAAAATACAGTGCCACGTTTACCAATTTCAGCAGGGTAACTAGATGGTTAAACGTGATATACATTACTAAGGTACCGCTATCTCTAGTATTTTATTTCGTTGTATTTTAAAACCAAAAAATACGTGTTTTAGTTAATCAATTTAATAGATTTTTAATGGATTTCACACTGTGCATGCACAATTTCGTGTGAAAAAACATCATAGTTACGTCAACACGCGTAAACAGCTGAAGCATTTTTTTTATAGCACGCATTCGTCGTAGCCAGAAGATTTTTTTTCTATGAAAGTTAGTAAAACCATAAAAATATTAACTCAAGGCTTCGCTCTCATTTCAGCTACATATTTTAAAATAATAATTATAATAATCAAATCAAATCAAAAAATGACGTGTAAAAGTGCTCTTAGGAGCCTATTTGCATAAATAAAGTTTTGAATTTTGAATTTTGATATTAGGAACATCAAAACAAAAAGGTAATGTCCGTAATGTTAAAAGAAAATAAGATGTGATAAGTATTCCACACTCGGGCACATCCCGGCGCGCGGCCGCGGCCGCCCGGCCGTATCGAGCGGCCGCGCCGACACACACCCGCTTTAAAAATATTTGTTTACCCCAAACTGCTCAACGTTTCGTGTTTACACAGCGTACGAAAGCCACAAACTTGTAGACGACACCTATTCCATTATTCAATCTTTTCAAATACCATACCGCGATCCGAAGATTGACAGTTTGTTGTTATTTTCTTATGAAGTGAACTTTTAATTCAGCGAACTAGGTAGGCATCGCGTATCTGTCGTGAACTTGTAAGCTCCTGAAGTTGTAATTTGGGTCTAGTTAAATCAAATGTGATGTTTCAGCGTAAAGGCTTTTAACTTATGAATGGTTCATTCATTCTTTCGAAGTTTCCCTCGCTATTCAAGCGCTCAACTATTGTTCAATTGAGCTTACCAACAAGAAAATGTGAACGACTGAACGTACAAAGGCGAGCAGAAAATCGAGCACGGTATCAAGTGCAATTAAATTAACTATAAACATTTCAAGAGCTGATTCAGACTCGATTTCATGCTGCCTCTAGGGCTATTACCGCGATCGGCAGTTTATTTCTGTTTCTATCAACACGAATAATTCAACAAAGAAACCAAAGACGTATTTTATCATTTATAGTTTGAAAACTATTTAAATTTTATTGTATTTGGTTTGTATAAAAGAGTCTCTAAACCGAAATGTAGTTTACTTGTATTTATCAACAACAACTTAAACTATCGATGTATTAAGAATATCGACATAAAAAAGGCACCACGTATTTCCAAAAGGGGTAGATAGTGCACATGAAACGTTATATAGACAAAAACCATCACTATTCACATTTCGTAGCCACTTTTAGCACAATTTGTAATATTTAATACCCAAGTCGGCAAATCTTAAACTTAGATTAAATTCGCTTCACGGATCGTCAGGAGACCCAGCGGTGTGTATCGGGACGGCTCAGTCGGCAACTTGAAGTGACAGCAGGCTAACAAGTTAATTAAAGAGGATCTGTCATGTAGTAATCCGCGCGTCCCGTGCGCGGGTGCTCCTGCGACAGTCTCCGCGCCCGCACTTCACTCTCGACCTTCTCTTACCTATTTTTAAACGGATATTTTTAACCCTCCAGAGACCGAAAAGCCCTCGGATACGAAGTAAATAATGTGTCTTTCCTGGGTTGGGCGAGAAAATCTGTGCAAAGTAGCCCGGCGCGTGAGGACCGAATTTCATTTCATGAAAGGGTTGCCTTGATTTACTGGAATTTGTTTACGGCTCATAAAGTAGGTACACTGTGGAACTTCCTGGGAACTTTCTCCAAATTAACGCTTAAATTCAAAATTATGACTTTAATATTAGTGTGTGTTAAAAATATGAATGGCACTATTAAGTACGAACGGTCGATTACCTTGCGTCTCGGTACAATGAAACGCATTATGTTTGAGTGAGGTAGATAGAGCCGTTAACCCTTACGCAGATGATTTATTTACTAATGTCGTACGATGACTAGGGTACAGTGTATTGTGTTCATCCAGTCGAGGTATTCGGGCATATGTGGGCACATGTATTATTGTCCTTTGTTACTGTGACACTGATTGTCTGCTAAACACGTCAGACCCGAACGCCTACGGGAACGTACTCGAACATAATCGTACCTACACTGACTAAGACGTCATAGCTTATACGCTAGGAACAAAACTAACAATCACGACACAATAATCGCAGAGCGGTGGCAATACAACTCACGTGTCAATTTAAAGAGACTACGTTATCATGACCAGCAGGTCTCTAAATTGATCTAGGTATTTGTTTCATTACTAAATTACTCCGAGAGATCTAGTAAAAATATATTTTGTGGAAACATTCCAAAATGAAATTATTATTAGATAAACATATGGCTCATTACAATGATGCATAAGGTATAACTACTATGAGAGCAGTGTCGTAACAAAGAAGCTCATAAAATAGGCGAGGGTATAAGTCGAGCGGCTGGAACGAGCGCAGCGTAGCGCTCGTATATCCCCTTTAGCTCGCTGTTATAACGGAAAGCACCGAGCTACCCACGCACCTAATCAATGTTATAGCGGACATCATATACCCTATTATCTGAAGATGGCTCTACTGGAGGCATCCGTCGGCGATCGCCTCACCGCCAGCCGCTAATATCGCCATCGTAAACACTTAACCACTGCATTAAGGCAGCCATAACGGCGTGTCCTATAAACTTGCATTTACTGGAACGACAACACAAGATGGCCGACTAAGCCTAACTACTCATTGAAAATTACACAGTGGGTACTTATATTTGAGTGCTCTCAGAGCCGCATAAGTTAGTAAATTATAGTTTCAGTTGGTAAAAGCGGACGGGCGTGGTCGGCGGATGCGAGGGAGCTGTGAACTGGAAGCGAGGCCGCCTCGCGCCGCGGCCGGCCCGCCAACTTTATCTGCATTAAGAGAGATCCTAATCCAGTTTCTTTCATTTCATCATCACAAATCACTAAATATAATAAAAATACCAGTGTGCTGTGCTCTAAAGGTGATTACGACAAGGTCGGTTCTTATCACCAAATTGGTATTGTTGATATTTTATGTCACCGTAAATTGCTTAACTACGGAAAACTATTTCGGTGCTCTCACTAAGCAAAGCTGTAATTATTACCTATAATTCAATAACAATTTTGTCTCAATGACCTTCTAAGTACAAAGAGCATCGAATAGATAAATAATAAGGCGTAACATTAAAAACACATTTTCCCCAATTAAATATACATACCTATCATAAACATCACACCCTGTATTCCTAAACGGGGAGGCAGAGCACACAAAACGTTACATAGTCAAAATCAATACCATTTCACGTTTCATTGCGACTTTTATCATAAAAAGTGGATAAAAGAGGTATAATTGTAAGACGTTGCTAACCTTAAGCATGCCTAACCAATTTCTTTAGTCCCCCCTCACAACATCCACAAAGGATACATTGAGGTGTGATTCTGAACCCGACACCACATCGTTCATATAAAACAGCACGATACCTATATAACTATCGTTCTCGGGTCAAGTGTTTAAACGTTTTATTCCGTCGAATGTCTTTTTGTAAGCCACTGCTGGTAACGACAAGGAGAGCCAACTAACCCCGAGTGAAGGCAAAGAGCTTTCGTGACAACAGATTCGTTTATCCTAACGGACTTCTTATCTTAAGACTTCTATTTCACTGTCTAAAGTTTAAAGAGTTCTTTTATAGAGTTGTAGCTCGACGTTCGATATCTAAAGCTAGACAGCCCAGTAACATTAAGAAAAAAAACGAGGTAAAGCTGCATTTTTTATATGATAATTGGATCCGTTTTGCGGTGCAGGATAAAACTGTATTAATGGAAGTCGTAAGAGGCGACTTGAAGAAATTGGCAGAGTATGTTTTAGGCGAGGTTCGTAACATTTCACTAATATCTTACTGCAGTACTAATCGTATAAAATATAATGCAGTATAGGTACATAAATATTAGCCACGCCTTTATCGCTAATTGAAAAAAGTACATACCTTTGTGAGAAAGCCAGCTCCACTGAAATCGACCGCGTTTGACCGCAAATTGAATATGTAGCAATTAACGTGCAAACCGTTCTCTCAAATCATTGATTTAAAGCTCAACCATTTATTGTACAATACGCAAAACTATTACGAACACTTAAGCCGTGTATCCGTACCTATTATTATTTAGAATTTTATCAGAATTTAGTTTAACAGTCGGTAGCATAATGTTATGTTAGCTTAGCATATTTAGATAGCACAAATAAATATATTATTAATTCGTAACAAACCAGGCACCCCGCATTTCCTCACGACACGTTTCTGTAAATTAACGCAAAAGGCGTGCGACTGTCGTGTGGTTCGAAGTCTTTCATGCATAGATTCATTGAGAAACAAAAGTAGGTACTTCGTCCACATCATTATAATAAAACATTTTCGTATTAAATACGAAATCGTATTTAAGGAGCTTATATTTTAATTACGCTAATTAGAACCGAGCAAATAATAATTTTAATATCGTTTTTGCCCCGTGGGCACCTCGCCGGGTATCCATATCAAGTAGCTGAGCCCTCTCTTGTGTTGCTCGTAATTAAACCGAGCCAATTAGCTGTCTGCATTATAACGAGTGCTAATGGGAGAATAATGCTTATACTGTCTTACATTCATTCATCAAAACACTTCTTTTTTGCTGGAAAACATGGTTTTAAGGGCTTTACTTTTTTTAATAACACCTCTTTATTTCTTATGTGGACGTCGTAATAGATGACTAAGGAAACAGGTTAAGGATACAGCCGACAGGCTAGTAACCTGTAACTATTGCACCTATTAACTTAAAACCAAAAAAAAAATAGTTTTTCATCACACTTGCTCGTCAATGGTGGTGTTACAAGCGCGAATCCTTCAGGACAAAGACCTAAATTGTAACCGCGGGAGTTATCATTACATCCTATGGGAGGTAAAGTTTAGTTTTAAAGATTACAAAAGTTAGTATAGGTACGTTAGTTCAGACTAAGGAGGTTACAAATGTAAAAATAAGAATTCTGCTATTAAAACTTTAGGGCCAATTTTTAAATGCGAAATTAATGTATGCATTATGAAACTGTATTAATTTAATACTTTGGATGTATGTCAACGCGTTTTTTAATATGCATTTTTCGTAAATTTTTTTGAACCTTTTTGGTAAAATCTGGCTGTATGACCATTCGAATTCTGTACGAAACATAGTTCTTGTCTGTGGTATATGATTAAAAAAAGTGACAATAGACCTAAACGCACTGACAGCTGTGACAGCGCAAAAAGGAATAGCGCGGCGCGGTGACGTGATGTCATGAATTTTCTTTAATTTTTAGTTTTTCCTCGCAAATGTGAATGGTAACATTCTATCAAGTAC
Source organism: Adoxophyes honmai (assembly GCA_005406045.1). Classification (NCBI taxonomy): domain Eukaryota; kingdom Metazoa; phylum Arthropoda; class Insecta; order Lepidoptera; family Tortricidae; genus Adoxophyes; species Adoxophyes honmai. The sequence continues at coordinate 33,748 of BHDV01009267.1, read as the reverse complement.
ATTCGTTTTACTTAGATCAAGAACTTACAAGAAGTTACTGTGATTGCCAATTTCTTTGCTGCCTATGTTTTCTTGTAACATGCTCATTTGTTCTTTTGCTAAGTAATTGTAACTTATATGAATAAGTTATTAGTTATTATTTAATTATTTGCTAAACGTGGCACTGGATTTTTGAATTCATGTGCTCTGCCTACCCCTCTTGGGAAAACGGGCGTGAGAATATGTATTGTATGTATGTATGTATGTATATGAATAAGCTGCCTGTCAAGTCAATCCGTGTATTTGCAAAAAGAAACTACTTAGTTAAACTAAATTTCGAATTTATTCAGGTTGTGAACGGCTGCTTGCGTCGGCACTGACAAATCTCGTATTTCATTTTGCTACATAGTCTACATAATCAACCTTTTCTTAAGTTAATAGTGTTCATTTTCAAACAATGTAACATAATAAGACACGAGGTTGTATAAGGACAGCGTCGAAATGTGGCTTCGCAGCCTCTCAACCTGTCTTTCTGCCTAGAACATGCTTACCAAAGTAAAATGGCTTCTTATTGAAATATTAATAGCGTTGGAGTTGAGGTAAAACTTTGCCGTGAACATTAGTTATTTAAGAAAACGACGTGAGCGGCGTAAAGAGTTGTAGCGCAAAATAACTAACATTAAGTACCTAGGCAGGTACCCTTTTTTTAAACCTACTTATTTACTTAACTCAACAAACTTCAATATTCATTACGCACTAGATTCCATTTTCTAACTTAGGTATTTCTTTGTTGTTTGTTGTTGAACATAAAATGTTGAATCGCGGATATAATTATGGTCGTTCCTACACCTGGATAGAATGGTACTGAAGTAAACTGTTAGAAGGCTATTAGTAATAAGTGGCTAATCGTGCTAACTAAGTGCGAGGAGCGGCTGCTCGTATTACAGCCGGGAACGTAAAAGTGTCAAATCATTAAGCGAAATTACTTTCCCGTACGAATCCCTGATGGAATCCACTATACGTATAGTCAATTTTACCTCAACTGTGAGAGGAATGCCGCCCACGCTTAGCGAGAACCCCTTTTATTTATTAATAGCTTTCTGTAGCTGCGCGCAAAAAATAATAGTTCATTTAACCGCTCCTTAATTTGCGCTTCACTGACTAACGAATATCGACGAAACTAATAACGAATGTCGACGATTAGAATAACGTAAAATAATAAAAAACGCACAAAGATGACGAAGTTTTACTGTTATTTGTAGGGTTTTATAGCTAAAATGAATGGACCCGTTTGAAGTTACTTCTGTGTCCATCCGACCGTCTGCCTGTGTCCTTCAAAACGTTATGTTTATGTCCATGATGATTATTTTTTAGGTAAGTCTCTACTAAGCCAAAATAATTCGTTATACAGGGTGTAGCAGGCTCCCCTAGCGATAATTCGCATGGGTATCTATAGTTCTGTAATCTACAAAAAGTGTTTTCTAGCCATAAAAAAGCTTAATCTTTTTTTTTCTTAACTAAGAGTGAAACCTTTTTTTCTAACTCTACGCAACTCGGAAATAAAATGCCCTCTAGCAATCTGACGATCATTAGTTTTATTTTTCACTAAATTTTATTTGCGAGATTTGTAGCGGCGTCTACAGCCGCTTACGCATAACCTAGCATATTACCAGAGGAGCTGTAATAAATAATGTATATGAATTGTAAGTGACTAACGACATATGTATATCAAGCTACATATTTCCAGTTGGCTGCGGAAGTCTCAATACGCCAGACCGAGTCACACTTGACCTATTTTAAATTTGTCGCCTCAGGCAGGAAAACATGTGATAGACATTGCTTTTCAACCACTACATATTGGTTTTTAGCCTTGTGGTGTCAGTTTTAGAACTACACTTCTCCATTTCTTTCGAGGATGTCGTAAGAGGCGACTAAAAAATAGATTTTTGTATGCTTTACGCAACAGGCTAGCAACTGTCACTGAATATACCTCGTCCGTCTATGTTCAAAAATAAAATTACTCTAAAAGTGACTTGAAACCCTGAAATAGCCATAGTTGTGACTTTGTAACGTTGCGTATGCTCTACCTACCCCGTTTGGTAATACAGGCGTGATGTATGTATGTATGTGTTTTATCACGCTGCTACTAATAGGAGCCTCGATAACTTGATCTGACCGGACGGATGTCCGATTATGAATTAGGGTACATGGCACGTCGCAGGCAAACAATGGCAGGGCCACATTAATTTTGGTAAAATGCGGTCGAGGGTACGCAAGGTCACTAAATGATTTAGCACCCACAAATGCAAGAATTTTTTTTTAATACACGTCTGTGCTGTTAGGAGAACCTAAGAAATGCAAACCTAAGGGAGGCAAAATAATTTTTACCTTACCTAATAGGTACTCCCTCTAACACCCCCTCCCCTTTACAAGCCCCAGTTTCTAGCTTACCGATCAGGACCTAATTAATATTCCAATTTTCTATTAGAAAATAATTTACCTACACGTAATAATTATTACAGTTTTCAATTATTATGCAAAATTGTTCTTATTATTAGGAACGCTCAATACATTTTAGGTAATTTGATGTTAAAGTTATCACTGCAAAAACTTGCTCGGAGATTTTCAATTGTAGATGCGCATTGCGCAATATTCAATAGGACAAACAAATAGTATGCCAATAAACATTCATTGTGAAATAAAACGGATCTACTCACGTTTTTATATCGACATTAGCTCGACATGTTTCGGGCCAATGCATGGCCCATCATCTGGAGCTACACGCCAAAAAAAGTGTAGGTACATAGGAGACATTACATAGTCAAAACAACGACTATTTCACGTTTTGTAGCCCCTTTTAACAATTGCCGACATTTTTGCCATCACATTCACTAAATTATTGTTCTTGTGAGATCAATCGCACCGTAGTCTAGTTACGTCCTGGACGAAACACTAATTTGACGAACTGATTTTAAGGCATTTTGTTAATAGTAACCAATTGTTATTCAGACGAATTACCTACTCCATAGACCGTTTGCATCTTGACCAAATGAGATTAACGCTTAGTATACTATCGTGCTAATTTTAAGATATTTTTCAAAATACAACTCGAGTTCGAAGATTTTTGATAGTTCTGGGAGTCCTTAAATCAAATTTACAATAATTTGAGCTTACTTACAGCTCTACAACTCTAATTAAACATAACTTACATCTTGTAACTTTCTTGGACATTACGCAAATAACGCGGTCTTTTGTACGCAACCCGTAAGCTTGAAGCAATATAATGCTAATTTGCTTCGATGTTTTACACCTGGCTGGCCGCAGTCGCTGGATGAACTCATTTTAATCAAAATTCATCTTGGGACTTCATTAATTTTCATTAAGTGCCTCGCCTGTCAGAAATCTTCGACAATAAATTAGCGATTACAGCAGCGGCTCTACAACTTGTAATTGAGTATGTCAATCCCTATTTCTGACGTAAAGTGACAGCTTTATAATTTAGTTAGTTCGGGTATTGGATTATTTTTTTAAACCTTTATTTGAATAACATTGTCACCCATTAAATCGTTATTTTTTTCCATGTGGGAATGCGGCCGATTTGATTAGAATCCATGTTTAAAATGTTTATCTGCGCAAAATAAATAAATAGGAGGAAAGATATCGTCAATAAGTATACTATAAGACAAAACAGAAACCTAAAACAGGCCGTAGTGACGTTGTTACCGGTGAGCTCTAATTATGAAGGTTTGTTGTTTGTATTTTTTTTTAAGAAATTAATTAATTTAAAACAAAACAAACTAAACTATACACATAGGTACATACATATTCTCACGCCTGTATTCCCAAGAGGGGTAGACAGAGCATATGAATTCAAAAATCCGGTGCCATGTTTAACAATTTCAGGGTAAGCAAAAGGTTAAATGTGGTAACTATGCACAACGAAGAGAATTTTAGTCGTATTTAACATTCTCAATAATTTTAGATGATATAGTGTTATAGCAGGTGATGTAATTTAATTACTTAAATTAGGTCTGTATTCCGTATTAAGTACAGTACACTATTTCACTGTTCGTAGCCACTTCTCAAATTTTTTACATCCCTATAGGTTAATAAGTTAATATTATAAGAACAAGCGTTCATATTATTATGAATGTCGTTTGCACTTTAGTTCTTAACTTTAGTCTTAAATTTACTTTAATTTTTGTAAATGTGATTCACCTTCAAGATTTTTCAACACTCTTTAAAATCTGGTCTTTTTTCACAATTTTCCATCAAATGTATAATTTTACTACGTGTACAATAAAAAATGTTAATCAGAAACGCTCTTGAGCGAGGAAAGTAGAATTTAGGGAGTTGTTAAATTTTAACAACGCTCAGAAGGGGCAAAGGTGCGAAGGTCTGGAGGCGCTCCGAGCCCCCTTTATGCGGTGCGCTCCCTGGGCGCGCCTGCCGCCACGGAGCGCCGCCATATTATCTTGTTATTCCAAGCATTGCTGTTAAAATCGTAGCCTATTGAGAAGGGAAGTGGCTTTGAATTGCCTTTGCTATACGTGCGGTGACATTTTGTTGTTAGGGTCCCTCAGCAACCATCGGAAATCATTTGTTTCATCTAGAATATTAAGAGGATCCGTTCAAATATTGGAAAATTGACGTATTCCAGAAAATTTGCATTCGATAAAATATACAAAGTAAAATGTTTTGCATATTTAGGATGCTCCGTCTCAGATCAAAAATTCGCTTTGAATCAGACATGATATTTTTCTTTTTTTGGCAGTCGTGAGATGAATAAAAAGTGCTAAAATTGAAGCCAGAGCAAGAAACACCTTCCAAAATGTAGTATTTTATTGTAATCTGTAGATCAAGTTCTGCTTCGCTGTAGATTTTTAGGTTCGATTTTACGTGGCAAGACAAGAAAGGAATAATTTACGAGTAGGTAGGTATGAAACCGCTTTAGTACGTCACGGACAGTTTATATTAATGGACAATAATAAATGGATGATTAAAAACAACCTGCGATAGCGACCTTACGATAGGTACGTACTGCGGGGGGGTGTGCTAACACAGATGGTGTATACTTGGCTTACTGTACGGAGATCGTATAAATTCGCGCGTGATGCTAAGACTGGGAAACCCTAATAAGTTAGTTTAAATAAAACTGAGTTTATTAGTACTTCATTTTTATTGAGAGCGTCCCAAGAAATATGTCTGTCTAGCGAGACGGTGCCTCTCATCCTCCCGGCAAAGCCCTGTTGAAAGAAGACTATAAGAATTTAAATTTAAAACATTTAAAAAACACCTTGGCTTGCCAGTAATATAAGTGGCCGATAACACACACGTGTTACCGCCTCCTTACAGTACGTAGTCACCTCAGCTTTAACCCTTCACAATCACACATTAATTTGTCATAATTACGTGACACCAGCCAAACGCAACCGCTCCCTCCACCGCCACACTAAGTTGCGAACTATTGCCAAAGCAAGCACAACCATTCAGAGCACTACCAGTTGTTAAACAACAATAGTTTGAAGACAGTTAGAAGAGCTTCCTTCATTTTAATGATCGCCATCGTTTCCGCCGCCGTCCGCGCCTGTGCTTAGACGCCTACTCGTCGACCTTGACGGCTTTAACATTACGTCCAATACCTCCGATTGACGCTTTGAGATCGCAATAAACGATGAAAAATACATTTTGCCTTAGGTACTTTGAATAATCTAAAATGAGGAAAAGTTGAGGATTATGAATTTTATTGTCAAAAATATCTCCGGGGAGCGACGGCGGTGTGATTTATCAGCATCAAACGGTGAACTCCCTCAATGGAGATAAATCCCGTCGTATCATTCATTCCAATTTTCGCCGGCCGCTGTATATGCTCAAAGACAAAATGCTGTCAAATTACGTTGACGGATTTCTTCTTTGAAGATACACGCATCTTAGTGAGGCAAAGCTGTACAGTCTTTGACTTCAGTTAGAATAAATTGGGGTTGACAAGAGCAAAGCTTAGTTAGAACCTAAAACCATTGAAGTACCTAAAGCCGAGTAGGTAAGTAAGACAGAGCTTTATTGCTTCTTGAAGTATAACATATTGCCGCCATATGAGTATGACTATCTGAATCAATTCTAAGGCACCTACTCACCATAAAACCTTTTTCTCATCAAACGCGACGCATCGGATCGGAAATCAGATGGGTTATTGTTATTATTATCACATCTTGTCGTGGCAAATGCCCGCTGTCAAGCAGTAATTACAAACAATACATGTATCTATATGATTCGGTATACAAGCAACTAATGAAAATACGTTAGGTAAGTAAATTATATATTTTCAGGCGACTGGCTAGCAACCAGTCACTAAATATACCTGTTTCTCCTAAATTGGAACATAAAAATAGGCTAAGGTTGGCTACGAAGAGTCAAATAGTCATGTTTTTCCCTCGTAGCTTTTCTTGTGTTCTGTCTACCTCATCTCAGAACATAGTCGTAATGTACACGTGTAGCCACTTGGAGTATACCGGGTGTCCCGTTGGATTTTGGATTTTAAAGTTAATTTTAAAGATGTTTTTAATTGAGAATATAAATGTATTTGTAATGAAAAGAAAGATGAATCATGCGGATTTTGTTTTTTAAAGCGTACTTTATCGAAATGTATTCTATCGCAGCGCAATCACTCGGGGAATTTTTCCAGTGCATTCTGATTGACGCGCTGCAGTACTGACGGAAAAATAGGGTCAACTTTTCGAGTCATATTATCGTTTAATTCTAAAAGATTCGTCAGGTCATTATCGTATAAATTTATCTTTAAGTTTCCCCCATAGATAAAAAAAACCAAAGACGTGATATCTGGTGATCTGGATGGCCATGCCAATGTCTTTAAACCGGCTATTCGATTTTCCGAGGAAGATTTTCTCTAAGAAGGGTCATCACATGTTCCCAAAGAACTCCTGCCGCTCTCTGACCGACTAAGTTTTAAATTCTTGTACCAATTGGATCTTAAAAGGATGGAATTTAAAGTCCAAGCTTGAAAAACGGTGCATCATGATTTTTGGCAGCCGCAAACTTGACGCTTTCTTACACTCGGAATGGCGGGGACTATTTTGCGCGTTGCTTTCAAAACGTCCAATGTTTTGAACAGTCCTTCACGTTTGGCTGGGACCTGGAGGTGGCCTCTTTTACTGTTGGACGTGTTGCATGGAACTTCTGGACCCACGTCCTAATCCGAATTCCACTCGGTCCGTCACTTAATAGACCAATATTGTAGTGAGAACAAAATGACCGGTGAGCTACAGTGCAGAAATTTATGCTTTAAAATACGCCTTAACTGCGAAACCGCGGTGCACGCCAGTCCACTACTGCACCATGGGTAAACAATCCGCACAAATGCCAAGTCAAACGGTAACACTTTCCCGCTGCCACGCGCAACCGTTGGAAAAATATTCAAATTTCAAATCCAAAATCTGCCACGGGACACCCTGTACCTAATGTTTACGCCCGTGTGGTGCCGGGTTAGAATAGCACCTCCCCCTTTCTTCCCGTGGGTGTCGTAAGAGTCGACTCTGGGAAAGGGTTAGTGTATTGTGGGCAAAGGGCTAGCCATGTGGTTACCCTGAAATTGCTAAACGTGGCACTGGATGAATTCATGTGCTCTGCCTACCCCTCTTGGTAATACAGGCGTGAGAATATGTATGTATGTATGTATGTATGTATGTATGTAATTTTTACGGGTAAATGATAGTGTCCGACCGAAGGTACAATTTTGGCCGAAGCCGAAGCCGATGCCGAAGGTGTGTTGACCCCATGTTGACCCTAAGAAATACGAGAAGTTGCTAATAGTAAAAAAAACGGCAGTAAATTATGCGCTGTTTTCGTTTCTAAATCAAGTGTGACTATGTTGTTATGTTATGTGTTGTCAGTAATTTATATTATTATCTGCAAGTAATGCGATCGGGCCGGCGAAACGCTGCCCTGCTAAGCGCTGTGCACTATCCGTCTCGCTCTGGCATTGTTTGTTCAATTTCAAAACACGATTTGCAAACCTTCGGCTTCGGCCAAAGCTTCGGCCAAAATTTGGCCGAAGCCGAAGGTTTGGCCGAAGGTGATTTTTTTGGCCGAAGGTGGCCAAAGCCGAAGCCGAAGCCGAAGCTTCGGTCGGACACTAGTAAATGATAAAGTCTTAATTGAAAGGTTTTATTTATTATACCTAATACACGGTTCGAAAACACTACGATCTAAACAACTAGTCCTTATCTGCTTTAGAGAATAGCAGGAAATTAATAAGCAGGAGCTACACTTATATCGATTAAACCTGTATATAAAGTTAAGCTTGCCCCTTCGCCCGGCAGGAATTGTTAACTGCGAACTATGATCACAGGAAAGGTATTTGTAAAGGGCGGCTATCTATACACAGTACAATAATAACTTATAGCGCGTCTCCTTCTCGCTTTTCGGCATATAACCTAGTAAGTATCTATAACTACAGTTAGTTAGGGATATCTATGAAAATGCATAAATACAGGTTAATTGAAATGGAACGCTACATTTTGTTCGCGCGATTTGAATTAATTATTTGATAAATTCGGAACACATTGGAATCCCCAGTTTAGCATAAGATTTATGAACCAACTATATTAAATACTTAAAAGCTTTGTCGGAACGTAACTTAAAAGGTTTCAGTTTTAAATTTTTCATCAACAGAATATTGTCCTGGAATTGAAAACCATGTAATCAATTCAGGATACAATAACACATTGATTTCAGTTCACTTCATTTCACAAACGATCGTGCCTAAGTAACGTTGGTGTTTTGTTCCTAGCTCTACAGTGGAAATTAAAATTAACGAGCCATTAACTAAAGACGAGACTATTAAACTAGAGGATAGGGCTGTGAAATAGAGCTGAAAACCCTAAAACTCTCAGCTACGACAAACATTTAGAGCCACTAATGTCGCCTCCGCGCCGACACTTGACGTGGTTTACGCCAGATTACGCGATATTTTACGAAGTAACACACTGCTGTGCTTTTCAATTAGAGATAACGCTGTGATTTTCTTATATTGGCTATTGTCCACTTCCATAGCTAACATAATACTTACTTACTGTTTAAGACGTTAATGAGTACGCTAAGTGCTAGTCTTCGACCTATTATTCTGCGGTCAATTTAAAGTTTTTTTTTTTCAAAGGTACGAAGCATAAGCGTAGGACTTGTTTCAGTTTAACCTCATTCACCAGATTGAATAAGGCGGTTCACCCGAATGAATGTTCACCATAAAGATTTGCTCATTCTTCATTCATTTTATGTTCACTTTTGACGTGTCATTTTGAGTGAAAGACGCAGAATGAAGCACGAAAAAGAACAAAAATTAACCATATGATTCCTTTTACATCTTCAGAAGCAGATATCAACAAAGGATATTCTAGCGAGTGGAAATATTTGACTAGTTTTCACGGTTAACTGCAATCCCGTCCGCATTTAATTAACAATGGTCCGGCCGAGTGAGCTATCGATCGGAATCTTTAACCGGCGGGTGTTCACAGTTCATTAGCCATGCGGGGCCGCGCAGGCTCCGCACTTACACCTTACCTTCCGGCGACCACCCCGTCATGGTTGCCAAGTGGCTAACATTATTAAACTGGACATTCTACCTAGCTGTGTTTTTTGTCCTATACAATGTTTCAGGTAGATAAATTTAACTTTATTGAGATAGTGAAATTTCCATACATACCTACATACAATCAGGCCTGTGTTGCCATATGGGGTCGGCCAAGCGCACGAAACGTGACATAGACATAACCATGATTATGACTTTTTCATGTTTCGTAGCCAATTCTAACATAATGTTAGGTTTGAAAACAGATGGAAGAGGCTGTATAATAGTGAAAGATTGCTAGCCTAAAGCATACCTAAACTTATTTCCTTTGTCGCCTCTTAATGAAATGGAGAAGTGTTATTCTATTGCGACACCACACAGACAAAAAAGTTAAATATCAAAGAAAGAATGTATAAAAGAGCATGGGTATGTAAGAAGGTTATAGCCACACATACACATGCCGGTGGCTCGGACATCTAATCGAAATAATAATGCAAGATCTGAACCAACCCATTACCGAACTTACCTATAAGTATGTTTACAATCCTTAACGATGTTTCATACATACATAAATTACGGCTGTACTCCCAAATAAGGTAGGCAGAGCACTCGAAACGCTACATAGACAATACCATGACTTTTTCAGGTTTCATGGCCACGATGTTCCATGTTCCTAATATTTGTAGTACCTATCCTTTTAAATCTTTATTTGTTGGATCACTATGTTGTCTGTACCGTTCAATAGTTAAAATTAAAATAGTTTTTTTTCCTTAAAACTCGTCCAAGTTACATCCGAGAACTTGATCCGTACGGAAAAAGATTTTCTTGGGATTAACGCGGATATACTGACGGTGTAACCCAACAATGTTTGGTTTTTGACTAGAGAACCGCGACAGGATCAAATTGTCACAGAATTATAAGAATATAACAACTATTGTGGCAAAGCATAAATTGGACTAAGGAGCCGTCAACCCTGTCGTACTTCCCACAAATCCGCTATAAATAATTCAATACGCGCGCCCACAACAATAACTTTTTAAATCACCAGCTCCGATACGTCGATACCTCAGTCGAATCTGTATTTAATCCGAAGAAAGTGCACATTAGTAGTATAAAACCGTCTGAACCCGAGTTTATATAGTTGATGTCTGTTTCTCGTGAAAAGCACGCTGCTTATTAGTACTTAACTACACTGAAATTTAAAACTGAGAGTGGAGTTTCATTTTTAGACATTCTTTTCCAGAAATGGATTTTTAGTAGGTAGTTATGAGTGTGCCAATTTGCAGGTGCACAAAGATACCCCGTTACACGTGTGATGTTGAGTAGGTATAATAGAACAATACCACCGCGTTTCTACCGTGGATGTCGTAAGAAGCGACTAAGGAATTAGGTTCAGGTATGTTTTAGGCGGCAACCTAGCAACCCGTCACTATTCTTCGCTGTACTTCTTTAATCTATTTTTAGCGTAAAGTTAAGCTAATTATGGCTACGCAATGTGAAATAGTCAGGGTTTTACTATGTAACGTCTCATGCGCTCTGCTTACCCCATTAGGAAATACAGGCGTAATGTATGTGGGTATGGTTGTATTGCAAAAAGACGCTAATGTATAGCGCACAAAGAAAAACAAACTGTCTGTTATTATACCTATACATCATGCACGTGATACATTTAAAACCTTAATTGAAACATTGCAAATTGCAATTCAATCTTTTAATCCTGTAAAAGCTTTCCAAAATGTTCCTTCAACACGAGACTAAAAAGTGTATAATAGATTTCGTCTAGTTAAGTGCAATGAGTTGGGCCGGCTCGCCCGCACTTGCTCTAATTCGAGTCTCAGCCAACAAAACTTAAAGTTGGTGAAACTTAAGGCAAGCTCAGTAAGAACATTATAAGTTTAGCTTTGTGTACTAGGAATGACAGTTTCTATTACCTTATAGCAAGCCGCTGGTAATAGCTGCTTGCCTTAAACTTCGTTTAGCTCTGAGCAAGTTTAAGTTAAGCGCATTAAAGTGCATTTACATGAGCTTAAAGTAAAAATGTTATGGGTCAGTTAAATTATTTGACAACATTCGTTTTAGCTTGAAACTAAATGGAGCGAGAACAACGAATGAAATCTAATTCATTTAATTCCACTACAAAGACAACAATCAGATTTTTCTTCATTAAGTATTTCTGTATTTTGATTTTTATTACAGTCGTATCAATTGGGTCATTGTCATAACCCTAAAAAAACATGTCCATTTGTAATATACAAGACATTTTTAATAATTGCATTTAATTTACATCATAACTATAAAGTACAGGAAACGTACTAGACTATACTATATCATATTTTCTATAAATGTAATTATTTGTTTTGTTTATCACCACAAATGTAACTGAAAGTCCACTTCGGTGGACTGTCCGGGTTCCACCTGTTAATAGAATGTGGCTTTAAAAAAATACATTTCTTTTATTATTGTACAAAAATGCCATTTTTCCCTAATCTATGTATGATTTCCATTTAACACTAATAGGATTTAAAGAATTAGATGGAAATAAAACACATTTTTCGCATCATTGAATCTTGTCACAACATTTTTTGTCTTTTTGGTGGACATTACTTTAAATTCTAGAAAAATTAGGGAAATGTCAAATGAATAGACCGGGACATATAATTTAACTCATTCACTATCGTACTATCCCTGTTAGCATCCATTTTGCCGTGACTTGTGCGCAGCAGACAATATTGTTGTGTTAACAAGAATATTTGGTGGTGTCAATGTTGAATTGTCTTTCCGGTTACTGCTGTATTTTGTAAGTACATCGCTATAAATCTACCAAACGTTTTTAATAATTAGTTAAGCAATCAAACATTGTAAATTATGCCTTGCCTTTTGAATAATCCTTTAAATGGCTGGTGTTGTGAATGATATTGCGGAAAAAGTCCATTCGGTGGACGTCTTTTTGGTGGACTTTTTGTACACCCAAACGATAAATGATTGTATTTTGATTGATTCTTGTACTTTGGTTTCATTTTTTATTATAACTTTAAAAACTAGCTTCTGATTCCTTTTTTGTTTTATCCGTAAATGACTAGTGACTGAATAGTGAATGTTTAAACGTAAATTCTGTAAAGGTAAAAAAAACTGTAGAAGATTTAACAAAAACATACAAAATAAGCTTTGGAGGAAAAATGGAATGATGCACGACGATGCAGAAAAAAAATCAATATACAAAAAGAAACTTAAAAGTACATCGCACGCAAAATACCGCCTTCGATTCCAGTTATTTTAGTACCATGAAATGGGTGAACGTATTGCAGTGAAAAACAGAAGAATGTTGAAAGCAAAGAAACTTACTTACTTAGAAAGAAGTTGATGACTTTAGAATGCAGCAACCATTAAAAATTAGTAAGTGCAGTCTGTTTGTTGATTGAAAAAAATGTTCATAAAAGTATACAATTTTAAGACGTATATTCTGCAAGTTCGGATACGTCAACGTTAAAACCAGGAAGAGCCACCAAACCCCCACTTTCATACATGCTTCTTGAAGACTTGAAGGCTTCCTAGTCTTCGGAGGACGAAGGCATATTTGGTCCACCGAAAAGAATTGTCATTTCGGTAGACAGACACAAAATATTTTTTATATACTTTTTGAATGTATTTACGTGTCTGATTGTTCATGATTATGAGAATATATCATGAACGTTATTTTTGTTTAAGATGTTTACCGCTTTTTGTTTTGTTTATTTATTATTAATTAACATAATTAGTCCACTCGGTGGACATATTAGTCTTTCCGGTGGAACCGAAATATCGTTATTTCGTTTTAAATTGTTTTTTTCGAATAATTGATCTCTGAATGATACTCAGTTCTGTTGCAAGTTAGAGTAAGAGTCGTAATATACCTTTGATTTTTATAAATCACGTGTTTCATTTTTTGGCGAAAAAAATTACCAGGCTTGACAATGACCCAATTGGTACCTAATGATTTTAGCACAAGTGTCTGAAACCGAGAGCTCGACGCATAAAGTTCCGTTACGGCTGGCGAAAGCACCTCAAGGAAGAAATAAACGGTTACACGGCACAAAGTTTCCGAGTTTGGGCTTACGAGCCTAATTAGCGCCGACCGAGCTCTGCACAAAACCTCCAAGTGTAATTTAGGATTATAAGACAATTATTGGGAATTAAGTTAATGCATGCGCTTGTTATTACATACATCATGGACCCTGCCGTCCCCCTCCTTATGCCTCAGGCACCACCCAAATCACTCTGATTGGACACTCACTCAATGCGATTGCTTTATTCCTTTATCATTGTCCAGGCTTCGGCATAAAGCCCTTTCAAAAACTCCGCTCGCCCGTAAAATTGTAATTATAAGCGACGCGCCGATAATGAAAAATGAATATCCTGCGAATACTTAACATTAACACATACTTACTTCTAAGTTGTATTGTATAGACTTCATGTTAAGTGTGAAGTTAAGAAGCCAAATAAAGTAAATACTCAATGGAGCGTAGCTGAATTTGTACCTACCTACGTTAGTTTTGTAAAGGAGAGCCTCAAACGAAGTTCTCACAAACTGTCGAAGTTGTACTAACACACCATTGATACTATCGATACGCTTTCTACCGAACTTTTAATCGGCAAACATGGACCAATTGACGCGATACTAGTATAAAGGTGTGTGTATAACGAGTATTCAAGTATGTAGGCAAAAAAAGATTGTAAATTAAGTAAACCGCAAAAAATGGTTTACAAAAGTTACGCTACTTATCTAACTGTGTAATACTGCGAGTTTTTCACATTTTCCCCGCGATTTGAGACATTTCAAAGTGAAAGGCGCTGACAAAGAAAATAAAAACTGTCGTGGCTGAGACACCGCGCTCTTTATGCAAAGAAGGCGAAGCGCCGTAATCTGCGGTAAGTGCGCCCAGGTGCGACGCCGCGAGTGCCGCGGCCGCGGGACAATGCGCCATTTATAGCCGGGGAGGGCGCCGGCGCCGCCGCCGCGCCATCCTTAGCGTGCTTCAAACTTGAATATGAAGCAGCTACATGGCGGCTCATGTGCTTAAAACCTCGCTAATACGTTTCGGCTGCGACCATGGACCAGTTTCCGTTCTTTTAGACCTCGACTGTAAGTAGTAGAAGTAATAATGGTGAGTCACTTTCTCAAATGTCCCTTTTAACGTTTTAAATGCTTCATTAGCTATATCCCTCGATATAAAATTTTAAATGTGTTAGAGGTTCCTATTTTTCCTTTTATCAATTGCAAATAAAGGGTCGGGTAGCGATTGTGCTGTTCGTAAATAAGCGTGCGGAAACGTCCTTTATTACTTTCCAGGGGATTAAAGGCTGGAGTGCACTGCCACACTAAACATAAAAATACTATGATCATGCAGACGTGACTACCTACATATTTTTAAATTAGGAAACTTTTCTATTACATACATTTCTTAGCAACTTACAATTTAAGCACTCTAACTGAGTTAGAATTATAGCCCCAGGAGAAATTGTTCCTACTCTAGATATATTACAGCAGTTTATAATTTGTACTCGGAGACATAAGTCGTGAACTACGAATTAGAAGCTTCAAAATTGGATGTGACAGAATTACAACTTGTGTTTGTTAACACGTCACGTCTGTCCGGGACACCAGTTAAACGGCTTCGTCGAGCCAGCGTTTATTATTAAAGCCGTTGTCACTACAGAACATAATACAGTCATATTTCGGCTAAATCTCGAGTTTGCAGTGTGACGACAACGTAAATTGTGTTCACGCCAAGTGTATCACGTGACGAATTTGGAGACAATTTATCTCGTGTGTGCACGAGGCATAAAGATGAGGCTCGCGTCATCTGCGCGGCGCGGCGCCGCGTGCGCGCCGTTACATGCATATTTCATCGCGCTAGGAACATTGTGACCGTATCAATAGCTTGCTAACTTTACTTTATGCAAATATACGCTCACACAATAGGTGGGAGTAGACTACGTTGGATTTTACTTCTTACTCCCGTACGTCGTTTATCGACGAACAAAGGAAACCGACGTTGAAAAAAGCAAATTTCTTAAGTACCTATCCTGTTTGCTTTTTTATGAGATATATAAAAAAAAGACATAATTTTGAGAATTTTCAGCGCTTTAAATGACACGTTGAGACTTTATTTACTAAATTAGTGTTTATACGTTTTAGGTTTTAGGAAACCAGTAACGCGTTATGTCACAATAAAAGCTCATGTTGAATAATTTTGTTGTTATTAACGTGTACAATCGCGCCTGATGGTGTGCCAAATTCGTGTGCGACACTCAGCAAACCCCTGTCGCCGGGAGCTTTTGCTGCCCTTTTCACGATTTTTTGATTAGTGCGACGATCAATGACGACCTCAACTGGGCCCGACAGTGCCCACGCACGACCTAAACAACGATTGACGAGTTCGAAAATAATTTTAATAAAAAAAACTGACTTAAAATGGGATCAATGAGAAGCCGATACTTATCCAACACAAAAGAGAACCATCGGAATCGGTGCACCAGTATAGAAGTTATGAGGTAGATAACTTAAAGTCGGATAAAAAGAAAAAAGGTGTACACCATTATGACATTTTTATGTATGGTCCAAAAAGCAGCCAGGAATTTCATTTGGTTGGCGCTTGTTTTTGCTCGGATTTTATATTCCTTGTGCCGTCGGGTCCGGGTTGTAATGGATAGATCGGCCGCGCTTTGTCCCGGGTATCGCTCCGCAGTACGAGCCGAACGGTTTACTGTTCCCATATTTCCATTTTTTCTAAAACCTCTTGTAGGTATGCTTGTTTTTGACTAACTTCAAAAAAGAGGTTTTCAATTCAGCTGTAATTTTTTTTATATAAGTTACCTCAGAACTCCTATACGGTTGCACCGATTTCTATGGTTCTTTTCGTTTTTGATAGGTCTTAGCTTACTATTCCTCCTATTTTAATTTCATAAAAACTGACTAGTAGTTTTTGAATTATCCTTAAAACAATGAAAAACGTCAACGGGCATTCGGGCGTCTCTTCTTGGACTTCAGAGCACGTTACTAAAATAGAGGCTACGAAGGTTTTGACTATATACTTAGCACTTCGTGTCCTCTGCGCACCCGATTTGACAACAAGTCATCTCATCGTCGTCGTCTATTTGACAACAACATGTTTGTCAACAAGTCATGGTATGATATCATGATGGTAAAATAAACATATGCTTTGAAACAATAGCTTCTACATCGTAAAGCCAGGTCTATTGCGGCTTTGACGTTATTTTACCTGCGAATTTCATTTAGTTGAGCTATAAACGTAAAAGCATTCGTGACTTCAGTTGCATGCTTGCCAATTGCCCATAAACTAGAAAAGTACATCCTAGTACTAAAATATTAAAATCAGTCATAAAATAGCTAGTAACTGGTACTCTACACAAAAAGTATAACTGTGTATCTGTTTATCTAAATACAAAAAGTTTGAAAACTCGAGAATACGGTTCTAAAGTGACAGTAAAGTGGGATATAAATTCGTTTTTTTGTACTACTTTTGTTGGCACAGTTCGAGTTGAAAAAAGAAACAAAAGAAAAATCACCCAAGTCCGAGTTGGACTCGCGCACGGATATTCATACATTCATACCATTATGTAAACAAGATTAGTCGTTATCAAGCAAAAACTTGCGATAATGGACAAAGAATTGAGAGACAAAGTTAACCTTGCCGTTTTCTCATGGTTTTTCCCATAAGACACCAACTACAAAAATAAGTATGGTACCTATCGCAAAAGTGTTTTTTCGGATTTTTACCTTTACTTGACACAACGCATAACTTCATGCCTATATATTTTGACTTTTTTGAAAATAGATTGGCTTCAAAAGACAGCAAAAGTTAGTATTATGGTTTATTTATGGTATTAATAAAATTTCTCTACGCGGTCTTGAGAATAAGGGTCTTATCAAGCAGATAGTCGGACTGATAACAAATAATTATACAGCACATAAAACATACAGTATAACAGCTTCATGTGCAAGGCGAACTTATCCCCGAAGGGAAAGTGATCTCACGAAGGTTCATGTTTTCTTTAGGGTACTGAACCCAAAAAAAATATATAATAGCCTTCCTTAAGAATCTATACTAGAACCTTGAGAATCCGTATGACGTGCTTACCTTTACACGAAAGTAGGTCAGAATAAGCTTAGAAATAGGTCAGGATAACCACGTGACACGTATTATCAATAAAACAATACGATAATAATACAAGAACGGGAAAAACATGAAAGTAATGAAAAAATAGAAGAGTGACTACATAAAAAGGTAATCTTCCATTAGAATCATGTCGATAGGATAAAACTCTTTCAATGATTCACTTTTATTTCAGTAATCCCCCAACTGTTCTTATTTATTTTCCACTGAGTACCTATCACATGTAAAACACGTCGAGAAGTGTAAACTTTCAATTCCGAGTGTCATTCCTTTAGCCCGAGAAAGACAACTGTTAGACGCCGGTCTTCCCAGAGCGCCCGCAGCGTCTGTCAGTTTTATTATTTTTCGTTTCCTCTGAATAAAATACAATTTCCAAGCGTTAAGTATTTAAATTTGATCCGACATTCTTTTGTTTAACCTATTTAAAGCATAAAGTCAAACGAATTGTACTTAAAACAATAGGCGTCGAAAAGGTTTGAATTCAAATACCGTTATAATTAAATGTTACATTTGAAAAGTATCCGAGCCGTATTTCTTTAGAGGCGCGGCGGAGCGCATGTCGCGGGCAACTTTGGAGCTATCGCTTATTGTTCTAGCTTAGCAGGTATTGTGAAACTTTGTTAGAAATTCTAATTAGTCCTGGTAACTTTACAGGATACTCATACCAATTAATTTAATAAGTCCAGCTCGGCTAGACTTATTATCCTCTAACTTAAACGGGTGAAGGACCTGGAAAAACTGACTAGTCGGACGTACGCTTCTTAGCGAGGAACTACACTTGAATTTTCTAAGAGGCTGCCTCTTAACTTCGTAAAGCCGGCCTTTCCGAAAGCGGCCTTAGCACCTAATGAATTATTTACAATACTCTTCCTGGAGCAGTTATTTTGAGAGCACAATGACGTGTTATTACCGTCGTTAAGGCAAAGTGCTTCGTGTCAGTCGTAGCAGAAAGGACCCAATCAATCCTGAATCACAAAGATTTACCTTTTCTTTTTGTTTTAGGTAATACTTATACACTACTTAGCTTAACGCTACTCTAAATAAAAATTCACATACACCACTAAGTTGACCCCCGTTTAATATGAGCGACCGTGTTGCTCAGCGCTCAATTTAAATTTTACTATTTATTTTTGAAACTATGTTTTTTTGACATAAATAATAGCCTATGTCCTTTAAAAATATTGAATGAATAAATAATAAATACCTAACATAACGAGGAAATCTACATACCAAATTATATACTTTTAAACAAATTCTTGTTTGACCGAACAAAGCAGTATAGGGGCGGACATTTTCATGTGATTTAGTACTGAATAATTATGTATATTAGGGAAATAATATACAAAAAAAATCCGTTCCAGATGTAGGGAACCACCTTAAAAGGCTATATTTCCTGAAACAGCGCTGGATGGCCATAGAGCGGCGCCGGCAAATGGCGGAGCGGCAATGGCGCCTTCGCTAAACTTCGCGCTGAATATTTAATACGACGCCTACAGGCTATTAGACAATATTTTGTTTAGAACGTAAAAAGTACATACATAGGGGAAAGTAGTACGAGATGATCCCGTTAAGCCGGAATCTATGTAAAATGTGTTTCTTTTCATATTGAAACAACAATAAAGGCAATTATTACTAGTATATTTATCTATTCAACTTTCCTAATACTCAAAACCAGAAATTAACTGATGTTTCATCAAAATATCACCTTTTTTAAAAAACCTTACAAAGTAATCATCTTGTACACACCTATGGGTAAGATGATCCCTATGATCATCTTACCCCCATTCCGAGTAAACAAATATACAGTATGTATCAGAACGAAAGGCCAAGAAAGAAACCTATTAATCTTTAGACCATAAATATGATTGTGGTGAAGGCTTATAGAAATCTAGCATGTTTTAAGGGAAGTGAAAAAATTAATAAAATAAACGATTATTTTATTACCTCCTGTATTATTTATTTACAGTGTTAGCAATAACAACAAATAAAATGACGTAAATGCCACAAATGTCCGCTAAAATTGAGTGCACACTCACGTACTAAATGCAAGGCAGTTCGATGTGCTGGCCGGCGGTACGGTAAACCTCACACAGCAAGCGACGACGAAGATTCGATTCGATGGACGGAGGAGCGACTCGTGTCTAAAATGCGCCCTCCACGTCTCGTACTAGATCCCGGTTGGTTGTGAAAATGGTCTAGTACACGTTCTTCCTCTCTCACGTGTAATTGTCGAGCCCCTCCTCGATTGATCGGCACCGGCAGATTGTTATTTCCCAGTCGGATAAGCGTATTGAGGATCACACGGCCATGGTTGGGTTGCCTTCGTGCGGGAAAAACCTTTCCGCGTACAGACGAAGAGCGGCATTCCCGTTTCCCTTTCACTCTCCGTAAAGAAGTACATATCCACATGTTCCTCCGTAGAAAAATTTAAAAGCATTGTCAGTAATTTGTAATTTAAATTTCTATTTATTAGATTTTTTGGCACACGAATGTCAAACACTGACTTGAAGTCATAGAGGACAGAGCCTGTCCTCTATGCTTGAAGTTTAAATTAAAAGGAAAAAGTCCAACTAATTGATTTAACCTGACCTCTTTCAAAATAAAAAAAAGCATGATGACCAATCTAATGAAATGTCATGATTAATGTCAAAGTGAACTGTAAATGATATGCAAAATCATTGTTGGAAAATGGTTGTAAATAATAATGAAATAATAACAATAAGTCCTCAAAATGATAATTTCAAGAAGTGTTTAGTGTTTCGTATGATTAGGCTATCAGTATCTAGACATAATTGAAATTCCAGTGATCTGATATGATGAGGATTGGTTTTAATTAGTTTGTTTACATTTAAACTGACGTCTTACTTTTTCTACAGGCTGTTACAAGTGTTTTTAACCGACTGCAAATAAGCGAGTACTTAAAGTTATGTTGAGATTAAGCAAAGTTAAAAAAGCAATTAAAAGTTATTAGTAAGTATTCTGTTTGAACATACTCCACTTAACCATCAACCAAGCTTCAGCTTGGCCTTTCGTTCTGATACATACTGTATTTATGGAGAAAATGTTATAAAAACAAATATACCCAATATTTAAACATAATATTCTTTATTTAAAATATTGTTACATCTTACTTATAATGTTAAGTAAGGTAATAAAATTAACAAAATCAACAGTCTAATGACTTGAAAGGTCACAAATCTTAAAAACAAAAATAAAACAGTCTTCTTTAGTTATTAATTTGTATCAGATACATTAATCGTAATGAGATCAATCAAAACAGTAGCATAAAATAACATTTAGTGTCGAATAACGAACTTAAATTATCTCTCCTTATAATCTCCTTATAATCCCCAGGGATCATCTCGTCCATATAGAAAGGAATCATCTTGACCCAAGTCCCACTTTTTTCTTCAATGTTCGTTACCATAACCTACAAGCACGTGGCTATTTTCATATGGCTCAAATACTAAAATTAAGAATAATAGAAAGCCACAAACATGAAAGTAATGACATTTAACATTGTTTGAATAAAAGTAATATAAGCTCAAAGTCATGCCTACCTTAAATCAGCCGTACACAATTTTTAATTTTTCTTGTCAATATCGACGTATCGCTCACGCGGCCATTGCGATTTTACTGAGGCGCGGGGGTGCCCGGACCTATGTTTTGACAGTGAAATACACTAGATGGCGTTAGTGGTTTCAGTGCAATTGCAAATAATCATCTTACCCCAAGGGATCAACTCGTACTACTTTCCCCTACATCATCAAGCCTGTATTCCCAAATGGGGTAGGCAGAGCACACGGTACGCTCCATAGACAAAACCATGACTATTTCACGTTTCGTAGCAACTTCTAGGATATTTCTTTAGGTTTCGAGTTGAGAGGTATAATAGTGAAAGGTTGCTACCCCGTCGCCTAAAATGTACCTTAACCTATTTTCTTAGTGGCCTCTTACGACATCCACGGAAGAAATGGAGAGGTGTTATTAATTCTATCCCGACACCACACAGGAAAAAGTAGGCGACAGATTATTTTCAGCGGTCGTAGGCTGTCCACGTGTTTTGATGGAGCGATATGGGCAGTGTCCTTGCGGTGCACCGATGCAACTAGATTTGCCGGGTTATTCAAATGTGTGCCGAAGGAAAGCGCGTCCCTGACCGAGTTTGCGTGGCCGTGCAGCCGCGCCGCGCTGCACTGCCCTCGCCCCGCCGTCCGCCTCCACGTTTCTAAACTCTGGAGAGAGAAAGTCATTCGATAAGCCGGATTGATATCCGCTTAAACTCTTGTTACATTCAATGATTCGTGTGATCTCGTCTTTCCGTATTTAAGTACCTAAGCTACACGGTTGCCGAAATGGATGTAGTGTTGATTAATGATGGAGGAAGGGCATCAATGTCCACAGAGATATTTTTCACCCAAAGAATGTTGGTTAAATTAAGTTTTTCACTCAGCATTCAACACCACACACACACACACACACACACACACACACACACACACACATTTAATTTCCAATGTCGAGAGTTATATTAAACTTTAATTGATGTCAAAGAAAACAAATTAATTCAATTTTAAAAGTGACATTATGACACAAAAGGCCGATGGTGGGTATAAATTAAATTTCGCGCCACTCAATTTGCACATGTATGAGCTGTGCTCTCACTATTAACTGGCAACTCTAAATTATTGTGTGTGTTAATAATCGCCCACACCGCACGCCCCGGCGTGTGGGTAACGCAATATTCATAGCAACCCTTATTTACTCTAAATTGTCGGCGCTGTCTTGTGTTGGCGTGCCATGAATACTGTGTGCTCACTAATTGGCTGCTTTGAGTGGTGTCAAGTCTTGATTCCAGTTCATTTTGGTAAACGTACGTAGAGCGTAATTCGTACGGTAATATACAGAAGTAGAATGTAAATGTTATCATTCTTTAACTAAGCTACATGAAATTATTAAATTATTATTGTAATATTATTATTAGCCTGGATTTGTGTCCCACTGCTGGGCAATTATTAAATATCCCTTTTTAATTTCACGCACTACGCAAACGTAGAGGAGAAAATTATGTTTATTGGCTTATTGTGACGTTTCAGTAATCGGCCTGTTTTTTTCTACATGTAGGTTACCCATTTGCTTTTTTCCCTGAACGCAGTTCGTTATATTTTTGTGTCTGCTTTGTGCTTGGTGCCTTGTATTAAATTTTAGTACGATCGGAGACTGCCAACTGGTGGCTCGCTAACTCTACTATATTTTACCTACACATTGGTTATTTTTGATTATTGTATTTTTTTCTATTTACTTTCCTCTTGTGTTTAGTCGATATACTTACATTTTCTACAATAAATATTTATTTTTCTTAATTCAGAGAGTGCCTATCAGATTCGTTTTGACGGCATGATTACACCTAAAGACTACAGGTGTTTATTAAAAATGCAGGTGAAAGATTTTCAGTTGTTTCAAGAAATTTGACATGAGTGCCACTTGAACCTTTCGGCAAGAAGTGTCAATCCGATTTCAATGACAATTTCCGACTCACTTCGCAAAGTAGTCCGACTTCCTTACTGGATTCGGTCGATATTTCCTCTTACGACTGAGTATGACAAAAATTAGACTGAAAACGAATGGAAAGTGTCTTACATTATATTCCGGGACAACAGTTTAGTAAAAAAAAATATTCATATAGTATCATTATGATGACTTGATGACATTCTCTTTCCATTTTAATATTTGTTCCTATACATTTCTTTTTCAAAGTTCATAATCATAAGTAAAACAAAAAGTTAACGTAACCTAGGAATGGCTTAACGATTTTTAAGGGTTGTCATACTAGTATTAGGATGGTGAATTGTTTTCATATTATTTTGAAGCAAAAACCCACGCTAGCGTAGTCGTCCATTAAAACCGGATGAAAATCGGATCAGATGAAAATTGGAAATGTTATTAGCGGAATATTGATAGCTATCCGGCGCGGCGCTAGCTGCCTCCGCAAATAACACGTAGGTAACAGAAAATTAAGTTTCCAATTCTAGCTTTATGTATTTCAGGCACCTAATAACACATTATACACAATCGTATGCTTAGGTTATTAAAAGTGGAACTGTGATAGAAGGTACAAATTGAGTTAAATTACGTTGAGTTAAATCGTAAGCAAGTTATGACATTTACGATGTTGTATTTTTTTATTTGCACTGTGTATCGGCAAAAAACTTTGTAGCGACAACACTAATATGAAGTGTGATTGAGTATCAATAAAGTAAACAATTTATTCATAGTACGATTATTAAAGCCACATTATCTAATTTATTATTTATGTTGGCACGCACCGAATATGATAAGATATTCGAGCTTTTCGAAGTGAGCACCTAACTGTTGACACGTGTTTATCTGTCCAGGGCTAGCTCTGTTCTAAAAATAGTACAGCTCGGGGAAATACAATACAATAGAAGCATATTGCGTTCTGCATTTTCTTGGAACTTGCCAAAGTGTTTGATAGAGCTCTCATCGACTTAATCTGTTTTATTCGTTGATATGCTTGTTGTAACTTCTTAACATTCTGAATGAATACGAAGTAAGACAAACTCGTATTATAACTTATCCATGGGCCATGGGTGTGAGTAGATGTATACAGTTAAGTGTATCACAGGTTTCGGGGATTTTGGCTAGACAATGGTATGTGTAAGTATGGCAAGGGTAGAGGTGATAAACATACACGCACACTCGCAAACTTTCGCTTTTATGATATACGAGGGGTGATTGGAAAGTTCGCGGCCTAGGTATGAAATCTAATCCAAAGATTTTATTTATCATTTTTATTTCTTTACGTAGTCCTCGTCGAGATCTTTGCTCTTGTTCCATCTGAATTCCAATGACATTACGCCACTTTTGAGGACACTTTCCTCCAGGCCTTCAAAATAGGCGTCCACTTCAGCTTGGACCTAGTGGCCGGTTATTTTTTTTTTACCGCCCATGTGTTTTTTTTAAGTTTGGAAACAGATGGAAGTCCGATGGTGTCAAATCAGGTGAATAAAGTGGGTGGGGCCATAATTCAAACCCACAGTTGTGAATTTCTGCCATCGATTTTACTGACGTGTGCACACGAGCATTGTCCTGGTGAAAGAGAACTTTTTTTGTCAATGATCCAGGTCTTTTTACTTTCAGTTCCTCTCGTAATCGGCGTAAAAGGTCGCAATAGCAGTCCAAGTTTACATTGATACCTATCTGGAGATAGTCAACCATTATCCCTCCCTTATTACTCCCTTTGCATCCCAGAAGACTGATGCCATGATTTTATTCGCCGACAAAATGGCCTTTGTCTTCTTTGGAGGCGGAGATCCAGCACGAACCCACTGTTTTGATTGCTGCTTAATCTCGGGCGTTTAGTGGTGGACCCATGTCTCATCCATAGTAACATACCTTTCCAAAAAGTCCTGGGGTCAGCTTCATACAGGTCGAGACAGTCGCGTGAAATTGTTAGACGAGTGATTTTTTGTTCCACTGAAAAGTGCTTTGGAACCTATCTCGTCGATACCCTCGAAAGGCCTAATTCGTTGACTATAATGGTTTGGGTTCTTTCATAGGAGATACCTACGATGTCAGCTATTCCTCTTACTTTTAATCGTGGATCATTCATTAGAATCTCACATATAATTGCCACATTATGTGGATTGGTCGCAGTGGTTGGTCTCCCGGGGCCATGGTCATCTGCGATGCTGACTCGACCCCGCTTAAATTCAGCTGCCCACTTTTTTACCATCGTATATGATGGACAGGATTGCTACAATGTATACTGCATATCTTCAAAAATGTCTTTCGAAGTCAATCCTTTTTTATAGAGATATTTAATTACAACACGATGCTCCAAATTGTCCATTATGAAAAATCTGTTAACCCGTATTTTTAAATCAAACGTAAAAAATATTTTAAATATTGTTTTATACTTGAACTTTCGCGGGATGACATCTGAATAATGACAGTTCAAAATGGCAGCATAAAAAAAATAAAAACTTTTTTTTTTAATGCTCAGGCCGCGAACTTTTCAATCAGCCCTCGTAAGTATGTTTGAAATACCTCGCTATATCTTAGCGAATCAATCTACATAAGGGTTGGCACTACTAAAGATAGAAAGAATACTCATAATTACGTAGTTATTCATTTGTAGATATAAATGTATAAAAGTTGATTTTGCTTTGAATCTGTAAACCTCTGTCAAAATAATACCTCAATCTACTTTCAGAAAACATAGAATTTGAAAAAAAAATCAGCATGGACCCCGGGTCAGCGCGGCTGATTTTAATGCCGTGGCGTGTGTCCTGTAGCTACATAATTTGCATAATTTCGTGAAACTCCTAATGAAGATATCAGCCTGCCGCTGCCGGCCCGTGCCACCACCAAAATAAACTTTGTAAAACAAAAATAGAGACTAAGCTGCGTAAAATAGATCTTGTGAATATACTTTAATAGGTTTCTAAACGAGACGGCCTCCGCACCGCCCACGGTCTACTCGGAGACTTGTTTACGTTATTTTCATAATAAATTCAGTAAATACGATAAATATTGACACAATCTCATTGATGTTTTATTTATAAATGCAAATTATACAGTCAGTAATTGCTTAAGTCTGCCAAAGATATCATTAAAGCTTTGTTCTATATCCTACTGCGTCATTAGTAACACCTTTCAATATATCTCTGTGTCGTATTTACCTACGTAAAAAGTGTTTATCATTCTCTTACTTTCTTTCTCTCACCGTCTCTTATATTCAAATATATCGGCACTAATAATAAATTCCATAATGACAAATACTCACAACAATTACCTTAATTAGGAAACAGCTATAATTATAGCACAGCGAACTGGCGGCCGCTCTGTGTATCGTGACAACGGAATTGAAGTGGATTATAATTGTAATTGACCAAGTAATTCGACACTAGTTCTTGGTTTCTATCATCATACACCAGTACAGTAGCTTCGTAACATAAAATGACATTAGTATTAGCGATGGTAGAGATATACATACGTGCCAATTCGTATTCGTAGTTCAATACCTTTGTAGATTCCTTACTACTTTAATATATTTCTAACTGTCTTGTTATCAGACTTAGTAAGTACGTTCACAATGCAAATGGGTGCAATGTGACTTGGTATAATTTCTGTAGATTGAAATGTAAACAAATGAAACGGAAATGTATAGACAAAAACAAAAAAGTTACGCAAATACGAATTATGTGTATTAATAAAATAAAGCGAGCGACAAGCTACAGACAAATAAACCATGCCGCTAGCGTGTTCAACATCAGATACCTCTAGTACAGATACCTGCGAAACATTCGCATTAATTCTACTAAGTGAACGATCAAAGCTCTGGAAAGTTGTAGGTTGAACATGAATCACTCGCAGGAAGTCTAAGCATAGGCCTGGGGCTTAATGTATTTACCCGCGGAGCCCTGACCCGGCAAATCGCAGATTAAACCGTGTAACTTAATGTTCCCCGGCACATCACGCCGCTTTGCTGCACTAGTGTTGGAGGTCAAGGGGACTAATTAAATCCCCTATTGGCTCTGTTAACAATTTCAGAGCCGATTTTTCGGGTAACAAAGGTGTTGGATTGAATGTTTACAGGGGTAAGCTTTACTCCCCTATTCCCGATCCGATAATGTAAATTGGTAGTAATTTATCGAGATGTGAAACTTGTTTACGATAGCAGTAAAAATTTAAAGCGTCAAGACATTATGGCACATAAAAAAATAGAACTGGTACGTTTATTAAGGTCATGTAACAAAACGCCTCCTCTATCGAATGTCACGTAAATGCTCTAATATCGTTGTCATTGTGAGCAATGTTTCTGCTCCAAGACCCCCCAGAGAGACATCATGAAAAATAAAAGTGACTAGTTACTACCTGAATACGATAAATATGTTACTTACCTGTATAAATATAAAGGTAACATAAATTAACCTTATAGCGGATCTCCTATACAGCAGATATGTAGATTAGACACAAAATACCTTATATACTGGCACTTTACTAAAGACAAATTTAACCTTTTCCCAGGTATCTACTCGTACTTCCACGAAGCAAAACTCTTAACTTCGTATTAAAGTCAAATAAAACTACGTGCGTTTAAGGAGTCCCTTTTTCGAGGAGCTTAATTAAAATTGTTTTATATGATTTGGTAAGTTGCTACGAGTACGCAGCACAAGTAGGTACCCTCTGGATATCGATTACCTATAAACAGTACCGTGAGTGACGGCCTGGCTGAGAGCCGACGCATAGCCTAAACCAATGAAGCCAGACTCCTAAAATTAGCTATGCTCGTAAACATCGAGCGATGTAACTGAGGATGCCCTTATAGGCTTTTTTTTCTAAATTTGTTCAGGATTGAGGTAGGAATGGGAACGTAGTGTTCTAGAGCACCTTTAACGGTGAAACCAAGCTCGCGCTTGTCCGTTTCTTTATTTAAATAAAACCGTTAATGGGAAAAGTTAAATAGGATTCCGAGGAGCAATTCAATGTGCAAATAAAAATATTTTCAGCTAACATTGTTAGAGGCGGCCGAGGTCCTCTGCCGACGGCGACGCGGCGCTCGGGGGAATTTCTATTATTCAACGAAACGTTAGGCGTTGTCAAAGCCTAGCCGTTCAGTTCGCTTTAACTATTCCATCATGGCTCACGCTATAATCGGAACGTTTCGATACGCATACACCTGCTGAGCACTAAAAGGTACCCAATCATAATACAGTGAGTGAGCAACCGTTCTCGATTATCGTGTAGGACTAAATATGTCTACTTACTTGGGGAACTCTCAGTAGCAGAATATAATATAACATTTTGGTCATTTCAAATAATTAGTGACACAAATTACGCATATAAGCCAGGCTATGAAATTTTACTGGGCTATGAAATGTATAATCAGATTACGAAAAAATTTTGATGATATCCCTTACGGTCCATTGTTTCCTGAGCCATAATTACAAACCGTTTCCCTTAATCTAGATGGTATCCTCTACATCCGAGTAAATGGAGATACAGCTCGCACCTGCCGCCTAGGGAGGTTAAATGAATGTTATATTGCCAGCTTATAACGCGTTAAAAAATCAACAGGGTTCCCGGCCCACCGGGCGCTCCGGTGCTTAGGGCAGGGTTACCTTTAAAAAGAAATGGAGATATTTTTACGGTCCGGGCACGAAACCTGGATAATGTACATTTACATCGTAGTATTTTTTCTACTGAAGTTATTGTTTCATATTCGTAATTAAAAAAATAGAATAAATAATGAACCAACTATGGAACCAGCTGCATGAGCGAAAAATTAAAGCAACTGTAGCACTTTTCACTAGAACTACGAGGAAAAAAGTATAATAAAACATTTAATATGTATGTAATTGTAAGCAACGTTACGTTATTTTTCCTTTTATTCATTTTTAAGAAACATTGTTTGTTTCATTCTAAATCGCATTTTAGTGTAACAGACGTTTTACCAGATAAACACAAACAATTAAAAGACTAAAACGCCTTAAGCATGAACTGAACAATTGTAAGACAATTTTTATGGAGTAGTTCGTTCTATAAACAGCCTAATTTTAAATGCGAAGGAAAATGGATGCCAGTAAAATTGCCATTTATATTTTTTGTGGTTTTTATGATCGATGAGCGGCTCTTAACTACCAATGAAATGTTTAAGTGGTAGATCAAATATGCATACAACTAGTCCTTACTTTTAGTCCTGTATTTAATATTACCACTTTTACAAACAGAGCCATGAAAATTGGATTTTTTTTCGTTGGATAACCTTAAAAGCGTTACCTACCAATCCACAGATAACGGGTAAAGCCCACTCTGGCGTTAACAACTGGCTGTAATTTAAATGAACGTTTTAATGTTTCCAGCTAGGGCCCATTACAATAGCAGTTTGTACTTAATGTATCTGACGTAGTAAAAAGTACCAATTTACTTTAATGCCACGCCACATGTGACCAAGAGTAAAATAAACTACTTTATATAAAAATGTTGTTGTTTGTTCTGAAAACGCAATTACCCCGCACCACAGCGCCACCACTTGGTTACGTTACGTAAATAAACAAACATCTATAGAATTAATTAAGTCTCTAAGATCAACATTAAGGAAATCTATTAAAAGTATCAAGGTTTCCTATTTTGTAATTAAGTTGAAATCGTATACCATTATTTACTTTAATGTTAGATGAAAGCATTTTTACTAAGTAAGATGTTTAATGGAAAAAGTTTTAATGGAATTTGATGAACGAAACGATTCAAAAGTCGTTCTTAATACAAATTTCTTAAAAGCAATTATCTGTGTTACGGACCTCTTTGCTGCGAATGCTTCGCCATTTCTTTAGAAACGACTCGGTGCACAGTAACGAGATTATGCATTGATCGGAAACGAATTACGGTTTATCAAACCTTCAATTATACGCCAATAAATAAATACAGATTGGATATTTTCTGAATAGGGCCAATCGAAAAACGATCTGCAACGTTTTTACAATTAAAGTAATTTCGTAGTTTTATCTTTGGGAAGTGAAGTAAAAGTTGCTACACTCAAGTAATTTGATATCAGTATTATTACTTAAAACCCTTTTCACAATGCGTTTCATATTGTTTTGATTAATCATTATCATTAAAGCGCAAAATGACACAGTTGTCAAATTTCTTGACTGTACATTAATTATTTTTGATACATTTAACATTAAACTCCCGTGAGACTCACTCATCTTATAATAATAACGAGGGTAGTCGTGAGCCAGTGTTAGTTTCGTCGAGCACGAGCAGTCGCGCGAAGAGAGCCGAGGCGCGCAGTTCGCGTTTGGCAGCAGCAGCTGCCGCGGCTCCTAGATGAAGGGCTACGAATTAGTCCGAAACATGTCGAGCTAAACTCGATTTATAACGTGAGTTATCCGTATTTTATAAGACGAATTATTTTTGATCATAAAAATATAGCATTTTGCAGTGAAAACATTTTCCGGAGGTTACTGTTCTACCAACTGTACCTTCGGCGAAATCTATTCCCGACATTTGCAAATATTTACGGCAAAACGAAGGCGATAGGTTAGGTTCACATAATTTACAAAGATGGCAATCTTGACACAAAAGGTACCCCGTATATAAATTGCAGTATCTTTAAGGAAGGGCGTAGTATTTTTCACGAACGTGTTTATAATACTAAAAGGGCAATAAAGGTAAAACAGCAGTCGTATAGCGGTCGCAGACAAGTCGCTGCCTTCGGCCCCGAGAGCCATACGGACATAAATTAGAAAAGAATGGCCGAAGTTGCGACTCTAATGCCAGATTGAACGGATTAAGCGTCTCTCAGGGAAACGCGCCGATCGCAGATAACGAGTCCCTTTTTTGACCTTACGAAAACACTTTCTACCTCCGTTAATACAAACGCAAAGTAACGACGTTCCCCGACAGAACCGATACGTCTTATTGAAATGTGGATTTCTTGTACCGCGCGAAACGCCTACATCTACACACTGAAGTTGTTTTCTTTTTCTTATCAATGAAACATCGGGACATGAAATTGTTTTGACTTTCAAATTAGTAACATTATTTATTATGCTTTGTTTCACGATATTTGGTGTTTAGTTGGTTTTAAATTTTCAATATACCTACCTACCTATTGTAGGAAAAAGCGCCTTGCAATGATGCTGGCTAACGATATAGGTATGATTACTTACTGGGTGAATAATCCAGGCACATTTTTGACGCGGCGGAGTAGTTATTGCCGCTGTCAACTATTATTTACGTCTTATTGTAATTTTTATACTATAGCTGATATATTTCCCTATCTGTTACACAATATAAAACATTGATATGCCTTTTAATCTGGAAGAAAAAAAATGTTAAAGCTCTGATTTCCAATTTTGGTGGGCTGTCCGGACTCCATTTTTACTACAATATCATTAATCTGCTAAGAAATCCATGTTTAACACAAAATAATTTTAACCGAGCCATATTCTTAATTATTTAAGGAACATTATAAATAAATATCACCGTTATGAGTTTGGTTATTGTGCCCGAAATCATACTTTGAGCAAACGTCCGAGCGCGCGATCAAATTTTGGTGGACAAAGTTCGTCTCATTCTAATAATCGCTTCTAAACAGCCCAGGAAGTATTAGCTTATCCTCCCACGTACCTGCCAGTTACACTGCATCGGCTGACGGTGAAAGCGGTCTGTGTTTGTCACTGCGTTTCCGTCAATCACGTAAGAACCCAATTTTGGTGCAAAGGGCGTCAAAATTTTTCCAATTTTGGTGACTATTGAAAAAATGAAAGGTGTTTGATTACAATGTGTCTTTTAATCCTTATTTAAGTGATTTAGGGTTCTTTTTAAAGGAAGTAATCTGAATTTGTTATAAATTTAATAAGTTTTTTTTAGACATTTTTTTATGCCCGTTTCAATTTTGGTGGTCAAATTATGGTGCTTGTTTCGAGCCACCAAAAATGGCGGATGCTACCAAAGGTGTAAATACAGGGTTATTTGTAAATCACTGACACCCTCTTAACCCTAAATTCCTATCACATAAACAAACGTTTTTTGTTTTACGACTTTTTAAAATTGGTCAGTTTTTTTTTCATACTAATAAATAATAATTAATAAATCCTTGTACAAAATTTTCGTACTCTGATTTTTACCACAACACGTACACAACAGGTACACACTAAAATACGCCGAATCTCGCAAGACAAGGACATCACAAACTTTAAATGAGCCGCACGGCATGTTTGTAAGGGACAGCGAATGGGAGGCGGGAATGCGTACCTACAAGCCGGCACGCCGACAGTCAAAGGTACCGCCAGTGTTGCGGTACAGAGTATTGAATGAAACAGAGTGAGTCTCAAATTTTCAAAACGTTACTACTCGATAAATATTAAGTTATGACAAAAACCGTAAAACAAAAAACATTCGTTTAAGTGGTAGGAATACAGGATTAAAAGGGTGTCAGTGATTTACAAATAACCCTGTATAGGCGTATTAATCATTTTTATTCGACAGTAATTTTAAGCGAAGAATTAAGAAGAAAAGAGAGAGAAAGATATCATATAAAAAAATTAAGGGAAAATATTTCACATAAAGGAAAAATAATACCACTAATTTAAAAATTGCCACCAAAATTGGCAAAAAACTACACTTGTTGCGATTCACCCTACTACTACCGTCTAGTACTTGCACAGGTATCAGAAGCCTAACTAGGTGACGGCGATCGGCGGTCGGCGGGCAGTCTAGTGTAAAGACGACGTTCGCTGACTGCAGTAGTTAGGAGCACGTGCGGCGACCGCATTAAGCGATCGACTGCGTGTAATTGCAGTTTCACGGACGAATCGATTACTATAGTCCATTTCATTTGATAGATTTAAGCCTTCTTTTAAAAAAAATATGTAGACGTAAAAAAAATCATGTGCCAAGTGTTCAACTCTGTTATTTGAACTTCGTAGACCAGTAAGTTAGTAGCAGTATCTATAAAGTTCTGCCCAACACCAGCTTGAACCTAACGTTCACATAAGTTAAGCTAGGCACGTTTACTTACCTTTTAAATTATTTTTATAGACAGCAAACTCCGCACGGCTCTGACCCAATTAAAAGTCCACACTGCACAGGCAGCGTCGTATTGTAATTTACTAAAAATAATTTGTTAAGTACATTTGGTTGATTAATGGAGATGTCGACTTTTTTTGTCTGCCTGCCTTATAGTACCAGAGCCCACGACCAAAACCATGTCTCATAGCAATACGGCAAAAACCCTATAAAATCGTTAGATTGTATGATTCTGAACCTGACTAGGTGTGTAGTATCGATCGAAAGTGTAGCAACTGCGTGGGAGGCCATTTCTGCTGTGTCAAAAAA
The DNA here is from genome assembly GCA_005406045.1 of Adoxophyes honmai. Lineage (NCBI taxonomy): Eukaryota > Metazoa > Arthropoda > Insecta > Lepidoptera > Tortricidae > Adoxophyes > Adoxophyes honmai. The sequence continues at coordinate 145 of BHDV01009267.1, read as the reverse complement.
AAGGCAGTCGGTATTATAGCAATATGGATAAATCCCTTTATTCTGTTAAAGATTACTTACAGTAATCGAAAACTGACATCCGCATTGTTATTTTATTTACTATTTTTTACATTTTGACGATCCTGTTGTGAATTCATTTAATATG
>BHDV01009256.1:0-25961 GCA_005406045.1 Adoxophyes honmai | reverse complement strand
CGCGCTGCAGCGGCTCAAGGTATAGTGCAGGCGCTGCGGGCCGGGCCGCGCGCGCCGCTCGCCGCCGGCCAGCGCGCGCTGCAGCGGCTCAAGGTATAGTGCAGGCGCTGCGGGCCGGGCCGCGCGCGCCGCTCGCCGCCGGCCAGCGCGCGCTGCAGCGGCTCAAGGTATTAAACCGCCTATGTACGTACCTAATAGATAGGCGGTTGAGGATACAAATTGGAAAATTTTATATAGTGTGTGGGCGTGGCGTTATGTCACTTTTTTTCTTCAGCAAGCTAAATCATCAATGTGTCGATCAATAAAAATGTTTTTTCCAGGCGGTGGCTCGAGCACACCCCAACGACCGCGTGCTGCGCGCGGAGGCTAATGCGGACGCGGCGTTTGTGGCGTACGCGGTGAGTTGGCACCCAAAGATAAAGCATCCTAACCTAACCTAACTAGGTTTACTATCGTTTTACTGCTGAAGCAGCCTTTAGGGATGAATTGAAAGTAAATTGCAGAATAGAACAAATAAAATAATTGAATACCTATTGATTCAACAGCCTCTGTGTCATATGCACTATTTACTTAACATAGGCCTTCAACTGGACATTTCAATTCAACATCTAACGGAAATCCCCTTGGATCCTCCAGCTCGGCAACATCGCGGAGGCGCGCGCGCTGAGCGAGTCGGCCTCCCGCGACGACCCGTACTCGTGCGCGGCGCGCGTGACGGCGGCGCTGGCGTCGGCCGCGGGCGCAGAGGACGCCGGCGCGTGGGCCGACGCCGCGCGGCAGCTCGCCGCCGCTTGCCACCTCGACCCTGCTGACCTTATCGCTATGCACGATTTGGGTGGGTCTTAATAACGCTTAGTTTGACCGCGACATTCTCACACTTTCGAATGGTTCAAGTCATTTGATGTCGCTGACTCTAAATCGCATTTGTGTTAGCTATAGCTAGGTTTACCACTCGCCAATATTATTGTTTTTCTCTTTGTTAAGACAGCCGTTAACACAGCAGTATCTATTTAAATTTCAATAATTATAAGACCATTTCGAAGCTATTAGGTATTGCCCGTGTTATCACAATCACATGTACCTAATGTGAGGCGAACGACACACGCAACGCGCGCCAATTAGGTACCGCAAGCCTTGTACCGTAGACTTTTCATGAGATCTCGCCGGTGGAGTGCGCTTCTCATGATTATGCCACGTTCTAGCACTGGCGATGGAGCGCAGTGACGGCGGCGACGGCGCCGCGGCGCGCTGGACGCGGCTGCGCAGCGCGGCCGGCGCGGGCGGCACGCTGCGCGCGCTGTGCGCCGCCGGCCTCGCGCGCCGCGCACGCGCCGCGCCCGCCGCCCAGGCCGCGCCCGACCACTGGTGAGGCTTAGCGCAGTGACGGCATGTGATGAAATAAAATAATTTGTTTCACGTCATGAAGATAAGTTTAATAATGTACTTATTAAACTTTAAATAGGATAGTTTACTAATAATTATAACGCCCGCGCCCCCTTGAATTTAGGTCGTATCCGAAATTCCTCGGCTCGATATCGCTGATGCTACTGCGATATAAGCACATCACGTGCTCGCCGCTTAGCTCTTCCTCGACGCGCCTCTCGTCGCCCTGCTTATTGCTATGACCGAAGTCAAAAAGACTGGAAAAACACTGCGAGCGTATTTAAGCAAACGTTCAGCGCTACGCCGCACGACTCGCAAATGTGTCGCGACACTAAACTAAACATTAAACTTCTTAGTGGCCTCCCCTACATGCTACCCTACTACCAAGGCTCAACTATTGTCGCCGCAGGTACAACTCGGTGGCGGGCTGGGACGCGGGCGCGGCGTGCGCGCTGGCGCAGTGGTACAGCGAAGTGGGCGACGCGCAGGCCGCCAAGCACCACTACCAGGACGTGCGTACAGCCTTCTTACAGACGAACAGCGAGTTGTGACCGGCAGAGGTTACTCAGCCTTCGATGTATTGATTGCTGCTGCCGACGCGTGGATGGCTCCCGTCGACATGTGGCGGTTCACGACTTGTAGTTCGTCTTTAAGAAGCCTTACTGACTCTCGTACATACGCACATACAGTATTACCAAACAATGAATGGTCCACGATAATCCCTGCGTATTAGACCAGTTTTGTGGCGCGGGAAACTTCGATATTCCAATGATAAAAGAGATTTTTTCGAACACTTTTTGAACACTTGCGTTGTGATTGGTTATCGATTGGTGTCTCAGACAGATGAGTCAAGACAGATGTCTAGCACCCCAGCGCCAAATGCGTCGAGTATCCGAATTAAAGAGAATGCATAGCAAGCAAAATTGTGCCCAGAGCGTTTGTAAATAAAGTTCAATATAGATAAATTACTCGTTCGGCTACTTTCCGATATCGTTTTGCGCTTCTCGGCACAGACGGCAACAGCCGATGTGACTTATTTTCTTGGAAATACTGTCCTACGTATTAATAAATATCACGACCAATGCGACTGGTTCCAACGTAAATTGCTTTAAAATTTCCTTTTGCAGGTAGAAGCAGTATGGCCGGGCGAGCTGTCCGCGCTGGAGTGGCTGGCGGGCGAGGCGCGCGCCGCCGACCCCGCCGCCGCGCTGCAGTACTACCGCCGCGCCGCGCGCCTGCAGCCCGGCAACGTAAACTTAATCTGATTTATAAACAAAAATTGCAATGCGGGGAGCAAGTGTCAAACAACGAACCAATCGAGCGGTCGCCAGGTTGTCATCCGCCTGTTTTCTCTCTACCACCTAAGAGACCGTAATGACGGTTAAGTCGAGAAATAAAACATTGCCTAAGTACTGGTTCCATAAATAACTATTGTCTGACTTCTTATATTTATATATATGTATGTACGCGGGACATAATCACGATTTTATTTACCTACTCGACGTTTCGGCCGCGTTCTTAATAGGTACAATACACATCTGACTCGTTTTGAGGCGTCCCACTACAAGGCACAGGCCTCCTCTCAGTATGAGGGGGCTTGGGCTATAGTTCCCACGCGGGCCCAGTGCGGATTGGGAACTTCACACACAACGTTGAATTACTTCGTCGCTGTGTGTAGGTTTCCTCACGATGTTTTCCTTCACCGAATAGCTCGTGATAAATATCAAATTCGATATCGCACATAAATTCCGAACAGAGGTGCGAGCCCAGCAGTTTCAGCCCACGACCCTCTGTTTGAGAGGCCACAGGTCGAACCGCTGGGCTGCCACGGCCTTAGCGTACCTACTATGGCCCGAGTTAAATACTTACATCTAAAAAATACTTCAATTCAAACAAAACTTGATCGCAGCCGCAATGGGGCCTGCTGATGGGCGGCTGCCTGCGCGCGAGCGGCCGCTACCAGGAAGCGTTGTCGCTCTTCAAGAAAATGAACGCGCGGTTCCCAGACAACGTGCAGTGTGAGTTCACTTCCTTGGCTATTTAATTTAACCACCAGTTTAGACTTGGTTTATGTCGTATGTCAGACAAACGGGAACAAGTTAAGTCTCAGCTTTAATACGCGATAGCGCCTGTTAGTTATACACGTGGCAATAGATTTTCGGCGAAACATATTATTATGCTGTGTATGGCGACCGCATTCGACTAATCGTTATTATTCGTTGATAGTCCCTATTAGCGGTATATCGATCGAGTTATCGACTTACGTATGACTTGCACGGGTCGCTGGGAGTCTTCGTATGTTTTAGGCCGGCCACATACATACGGAATTTTTCTGATTCGGAATCCCGAATCGGAAAATCGAACGCAGTCAATCCATACAAAATCTATGGACCGCCACACACATTCGTAAGCTTTCCGTTCGGAATTCCGAACGGAATTTTTCCGAATGTGTGTGGCGGTCCATTGATTTTGTATGGATTGACTGCGTTCGGAAAGTCTGATTCGGGATTCCGAACGGAAAAATTCCGAATGTATGTGGCCGGCCTTATATCGATCGACTTATCATGATCAGCTGATCCTTTGTACACAGGAAGCTGGAAAAAAATTATACCGCTTCGTCGTTTTGTGTTGAAACTACCTAATCTACATCCATATCATAATATTCCTACTATAACTTCAGAAGCAATAAGCAAATGGCCTAAATCAAGAGACCTGAATCCTGTGGCACACTATAATGTTTTCTTTATTAAATCGGTCTACTTTATAAAACAGGTGAATATAGAAAGAAAATAAAAGTATTTCCAAGTGTTACACGCGGGCGGCGCGGCTGGCAGTGCGAGCCGTGACGCCGACGCGAAATTGTTTGTGGAATTCGAGTTTTCTACCATTTTAGCCGTTTTTCGCTATCTTTGAATGTTTCTCAAAATTATTATATAAATGTAGATCAAGTTATGTGTGTTGTATACTCCTTTCTAAAATTCTCCTTTGTAGGCTCATTTCATGAACTACACTTGTATTAAGCCTTTTATTACGCAATAGTCACAAAAATAACTATTGCACAACAGGTCTGAAGCTGATTGTAAAGCTTTGCGGTGATCAGGGCCTGTCCGAGACCAGCCAGTGGACTCGCGAGCTGCAGCGCGCACAGGCCAGGGTCAAGCAAAACGAACGAGGTACGCTCTTAGCTGGACGTGACGAGGGTGTAACCAAATCAAAGTCGATATCTGTCTAATACGCGTGTAATCCCAAGTGGATAGGATACACGAATCGTAACAAAGGAAAAACCATGCGTATTTTAGCATAATTTTAGATTTGAACATAGATGAACTTAGTAACATGTGTCACAGTCTTACTTAGCATTTGATAGAAGAAAAGACCACGGATAGAGGAAGTCCCTGAAAAGTCTTATTTACCTGGAAATTTAAAATCAAACTAATTATTAAGATAACGATCGATGTTACAGCATCCGTGCCTTCTGCTGGCAGCGTGTCGTCAGGCACAAGCCAATCACCTATAGATCAACTAAGAGGTACAAGATTTTTTTATTACTTTCTAAATCACTTATGTCCCCTTAGCCTGATGGTAACAACTGTTTAAGTATGTACAGTAGAACCCGTTTAAGACGATCACGTTTAATACGATTTCTCGCTTAATACGCCACTTTACGCCAGTCCCTACAACTTGAGACATAGTTTCATACATTTTTTAACGCTTAATACGATCTGCCATCCCGTTTAATACGCGGGAGCCTGAGCCGAGATGCTCGTATTTCGAGGCATTTGCCCCCTTCAGCGGGGTCTTCTCGCTCCCGAGTGGGCCCTCAGGCCTCGTTGGTCGTCTTCTGTGCTACGTCAGACTTCTGGTCCTCCATTCAGTGACGTCGCAACCCGGTTTTAAAAGGCGTAAGGCCGGCGGTGTTCCAGTGGGCCCTCCTGAGCCGGCTAGTCACTCCAGACGTGCAGAGTGGCTAGCCGTTCCAAGAGAAATGCCACTGGGTTCACTGGGCTGTAAGTGGGGGCTGACCTCGGCGGAGGCTGCCATCTTGGCTTTTTTGCCTCCGCGCTTACGCCTTCTCTATTGACTGGAACAGCTCCTATCGTTGGCTTGGCATGAGGAGTATATATACCAAAATTAAAACATGTAGTATGTTTTATTTTCCCTTTCCCGCATAATACGCTTTCTCGCTTAAGACGCGTTTTTGTTAGGGTCCCTGAGAAATCGTCTTAAGCGGGTTCTACTGTAGTACCCACAGAAACTCGGCATACAAGGTAAAGAGCAATCGATTCGGACAACCCAAAAATAAGATCACATAGGTACATTTGGGCTAGGTGTCCTAAAGTCACTTTCACATTAACAATATAGTATTTGAACAAGTTTCCTGCCCTGCGACTGCGACGCACATTAAATTAATTTGCGTCACTTGAGATAAACAAACGAAGTCTTATTTGCTGTGGCTGTTTTATATGCAAGAAAATTGTGAAGAGAATGTATTGCATTTGTATAAAGTTATACCAGTCATTTGAGTACATGTTGACGCAATATTTGCTCGCAAAGGGGCCCGTCTCTGTTTGTAAAGGTGGGGCTGCCTTGTATTATTGTTTTTCTCTGTACGTTATATAATCAACGTGATATTATTAATCCTATTTGAATTTTATCGGAATCAGCAAGATAACTGTAGCTGAATCACAATAGGGGGTCGTCAGATCGTTGCCGACTCGTTGGTGTTGGTTAGGTATTGGAATTTTCCAGAGACATTGAAAATATGTAACTCGATACTGATTACTTCTCGCTCAGTATAATTGTTCAAGTATAATATTGTTTAATTATAATTAATTATAATTAATTAATTGTAAACTCACGGACAATGAAAACAAACAGATTCCATGTAATTTTATTAGAATAATTAATCAAGTTTTAATTAAAATCAATTTAAAGCAATAAGTAACCTACTTTTGAAAAATTACTTGCTGCAGAGTTTCTTGCGATGCATTGTTCTTTACTGCAAATTGAGCAATCGCAAAAAAAAAAGCCATTAGAAGCAAAGTTATAAAAACAACGTGGAATCCATTGAAACTTTCGAGCTGTTTTGTGTTTTACCATAGGTACATAAGTACATACAGTTTAAATTGGGTCGGATTAGCCCTAAAGTGTCCGCCCGTTATGATCCCCGTCTATCAGATATTAGGTCTCACTGGTACAGGGGGAAGAACAACGCTTGAGAAGGTGCACCCTGGGCAACTACGGTTTACCTACCTGTTAAGTTGTGGATAAGTTAAACGTTGGCTAATAAATATTTCCGACCATGTGACACCGGCCAGCGAGCCTTTTTCAGTGCTCGCAGTGAGGGAGACAAGCTCGAATCGAGTACTGCCTTCAGGTGGAAAAGGCAAGGATGAGCCTGGGCGAGTGATGGCTTGCGTGCCAGCGCGGCCCGTGTAGGTCGTGATCGCCTAGTTGGGTTAGTTGCCTCGTTACCGCTCAGGGAAGAATCGATAATGACACCAGAGGGGTAGGGCGAGGAATCCCGAACCCGCATTGCACGGTGCTATCTCGGAAGGGCACCACTCTTGAGGGGTAACGGGCAGGCCGGACGTGGCTATAGAGGTTCCCGGACCGGCCACTCAAACGGCCATGAACGAGGTCGTGTGGTTTTTAGAGAGTATGTGTACCTACTGTTTGAGAGCTCCTCACACTCCCGAGCCCGGGATTGTATACCTAAATCACATTTTCCTTGCAAAATTATAAGATATGATTGCGATGAATAATCGTTATAATTATAACCACAGCCGATGCCGATAGTCGTGTTGACCCAGTGGTTACCCAAGGGTTAAACCAATCAATGGCCTCTTAAGCATATTAGAAATTTATCAGGAGCTAGAATATCGTGAATAAACTTGCACACGTCAGCGAAGCGATGCGATGTTCTATGAAGTTCCCATCCGTTCGGGACTGCATAGGACCTAAAAGCCCAAGCTTTCTCATATTGAGAATAGACCTGTGCTCAGCAGTGGTTCATGTTAGACTTGATGATGTTGACAAGGTTGTATTGTTCCCGGCAGGCTCGACGCGCGCAGACAGCGCGGGCGCCCCGGCCACGCCCGCTCCCGCTTCGCGCGCCGGCGACGCGCGCCGCAGTGCCCTCTCGCGACGCACGTGAGTACTCCATCAATGCACGTTTGGCTTTAGGTGATCAAATAGAAATAGCCGGCAAATAAGGTTGTATCAAAACCTGGTTTGGTTGAATCGACCCTACGACCTCATTAACACATTCAGAACCAAGGACCCGGCTCCCGGGTTCTTCAAAACATTCGCGAGATACCGAGAACCCGGTAGCCGGGTTCATTTTGTACTAGCTATAGACCACTCGGTTCCGCGCAGACGTTTCGATTTTAGGCTTGGTCGTGAATGTGTTAAATTAACCAAATTGTTTATTGCCAAATCATGTTAAGAAAAACTCCAAAATATTTGAGAAATTTCATTTACCTATTTATTTAAACACATACATATATCATTACAGGCTAGTAGCCCAATGCGATATATTGTTTTAATTTGATACAAAGTGAGATGCAAAAAATTATGCATCGTTGTAGACTTCATTTTTGTATAACGATCATTGGGCATACTTTTAGTGCGATATATATTTTTTGCCTAAAAGAAAAAAAAACACGTAAAGAAGATTTAGTCCTTAATATTATGCAATATATTTAACGTCTACCCATCTTTCCAAAATAACGTTTTGGAATACTAATATTGCAGTATCCAACAACCGGGTGAGAGTTTGCACAAGTCGGCCAGATTATTGACATCAGCGTTATGAAAACGACTTCGCCGTTGCCATCATACAATTACGTTATCTAAACCTTGAGTTTTTAACGTTATCGATAGAAAGGTCACGCCTTAATGCGTGTATTTTATTCATGGAAAGCAGTAAGACGCAATATAATAGTTTGATTGCATTGTATTTTGACGTCAGCTACAACAATGCTAGCCCGCTCCGTCCACTGTTGCGCATTTGCGTCCGTCGCATGGCGGCGCCGCGCCGCTGCGTCACGGGCCCGTCTCGAGTATTGAACTCACATTAATTAAACATTTCACCTTCATGCATACGCTTAGTCCCCGTACGCTAAATGCGCAATAAGAACACGCATTGAATCTACTGTGGTGTCCGCTTTTACGCTACGATCTAACCCGTGACCCGCTGTGAACTGAACCTCGAAACCCAAGTAACGGTTATTTTTATTCATTAATGTATTTTCGATGCCCTTCGAGTCTAAAAGGTTCATTGATTTGTTATGCTTTCAATTTTCAATGAACGAAAGCACTTGATCTTGTAATTAAGACAAGTATCTTGCCTACGTTTACTAGTTACAAGATGTCACACATCTATAGCCTATTTAACTTCTACTAACTAATCGTTAAGTTGGGTGCGAATAATTTTAGTCTTATTCATAAGTTCATAACTCTATGTAATTGTTATTGCAGGAATTCGGGAGATTCTTCAGCGCAAGAAATGCAGTCATTGAGCCGAAATGTTCACCGTTCTGAAGCTAGAAAGAAAAACGTTGAGAGTTTTGATGATGACCTGCCTCTCCCGCCAGAATAGTTTAAATTACTATTAAATTTTATTGCATCTGTTGACACCCTTACTAGTCAGTACATTTTTCACTTTATCACTGCGTTGTTTTCTTTACAAGGACATGAATCTAAGAATAACCCATTGAAAAGTCACCATGATGTGTATTCGTGATATATATAGAAATTAAAATCTGATACAGATATTAATCCTTGTTTTCAAAGGGTCAATTATATAAATGATACAAAAATATATATTCGTAAAACGTATATTTTATAAATATTCAACAACTCATACAGATTCTCATGTAGTAGACTAGAAAGTATACAAATGTTTTTCATTCAACATCCTTGAATGCGACAAGACCTAATGATGACTGAAGACTTACAGTTGTTCAAGTATGTACTCCTCAATTTCTTGTAGGGACACAATATAAGAGCATATCCTGAAACCTGACTGCAGGTCAATCAAGAGCTGTCAACATCAATTTCCATTTCTATTAACTATAATTCATTTTCATTTGCCAATTGTTCCGAAATGGAGGCACTGACACATTCTACAACAAATATTAATAATAAAAACTGAATGCGCTCAGGCTGAAAGGTCAGGAATGAGAAGAGAAATTGTTTAAATTATATTATATTAAATAATAGAAATACCTTAATTTCTTCTAATGTTCACATTGAACACTGCCGTAGCCGTAACCACGCATTTAAATTAGGAATCAGTGTTTTATAGAGATTGCAAAAACAAAATGTTTCTAATGTCATAAACTTAGTGATACCACTACAGAGACATCCTGGATAGTTATCTTAACAAAGTTAATGTCACAATCGTATCACTTCGGACACTCAATCTGCCTTAACTCTAACTATATTCCCTAAACTTGACGCAAAACTCACGGGAATATAAATACTTTCATAGCTGTTTAAAAATAAACACGCCATAACTCACTAAAAAGTTCATGAACTTTTTCACTGTTCGTCTTTCACTTATACTACGTATTAAATAATGTTCGATGCTTTTCGCAAGCAGTGTCTTTTCACTTCACTGTCCGTGGTGCTGGAAAATCGATGGCCTGTCGTGGGGGCCTCAAATCACTCGCTGATAATATCTCTCTCTACAAATATCCATTGTGCCGACACGGACGCTGAAAAACCGTCGGCTCACGTTTTTCTTTGATACTACCATTAATGCTATACAAAGTGTTGGTACACAAGTTTTCCTAAAGCATCACGTTACAAACTAAACAGAGAGCCAGGAAAGCCTCGAAAAACGGCACACTTGCCGACTCGCCGTTTCAAAAACCTAAATCTACATTTTACAATGACAGCTTAATTTTGAACCCATCACTAGGCAAAAGGCAGTAAAATTTCATGTCTGTCCAACGTGTCGTATAGCTAATGAGGTGGGCACGACACTCGTTCAACACGAGATGAGGACAGTGTAGTCTGTGACCACCGTCTCCACAGCTGGCGAGGGCACGACTCCTTGTCGTTCACTACGACACGATGACGGTGAAGGGGTGTTCTATGTGGCCGTACTGGATGGCTAGGAGCGTGTCCTTCACGCGCTGGAACACGGGCTGTGATTGCTGCATAGTGGGCAGGTTGATGTTGTTTTCCAGGAAGCCGATTCGACTGATCGGGCTGATGACCGCTGCCGTACCCGCGCCGAACATCTCCAACAACTGCAATAAAAGTCCAGCTCTTACTGTGGGAACAACACTCTTCAAAAGAGATCCAATACAAATTCGTTTTTCGAGATTCACTCCAACCGCTGCACGCCACAGAATAGGTAATAGCACAGAAGGTCCATTCCCAAACATGATTAGGCGTGAAGATATTACTGTCTCTTTCTTTCGTCACCTGCTTGCCGTAGACCTTTCATACGGTCTCGCCGGCGGAGCGTACCTAAACTGCGGAGTGGACCGCCACTGAGAACGTAAAATTCTGTAGCAGAGTTGAAGTGAGTCACTTAAGAGGATAGGAGTCGTCCCGCTTCAAACTGCTTCTCCATACAAACGTAGTCCCCTGTTTTCTCCGTGAATAATGACATTAGAGCAAAAATTTTTTTACGTTATATTTGTATCTGTTTTGGCTATGCCCCTATGATTTGCTTTTATCGATATTCTAAAAAATAAAAAAAACAAAAAAATAAAACGATAAAAGCAAATCATAGGGGCATAGCCAAAACAGATACAAATATAACGTAAAAAAAATTTTTGCTCTAATGTCATTATTCACGGAGAAAACAGGGGACTACGTTTGTATGGAGAAGCGGTTTGAAGCGATTTTACTAAGGTGAAAAGGAGTTTCAAACCTACCAAAGACAAATTAGAAACCTTAGTTCTGCTTCACTATGCCTCTCTCGGCCAACTCGCTCTAGACACGAAAAGAGCTATACCTCACAACATAACACAAGAAAAAACGTTTTCGTTGGACAAATTAGTTTTAAACTTACCCGTCCTTGTTTGTTGAGCGTGATGACCTGTTCCATGGTGATGACCTCTTCTTTCACGGTGAGCTCCTCCCACTGGCTGGCCAGCTCCAGGATGGAGCGCCGCGTCACGCCGGGCAGGATCAGCCCGTTCAGCGGGGGCGTGCACAGCTGCTTATCTAAAATTAAGCGAATGATACATTATCATTGAGATACGGTACGAGTTTCAATAAGGACAACGGATACTCATAACACGTTTGGGGAATGTTTTTGCGTCGAACTGAAATGAGATTTCAGCCTTAGAGGTCCTAGAATCCTACCGCAGTGAGCCTTTTGTGGACTTAAAATACTCACTAATGTGTTAACTTTGAAACAGTTCTACTGACGATCAAGTTACAATTTTCAGGGTTCATCAGCATCACGCACGTCCCTTAAGCGTAGTTTCATCGCAAATTATATGGATATCGAACTAACCAGATAGACAATATTGGTATGCAAAGCGCCTGCTTTTTGGCCAAAACAATCTGCATTGTCGTCTCAATCATGGTTGCAAGTCATAGTTGGACATAGTTGCAAATTCGATAGCTGAATTACCTACTCGAGTTCGAGCGAGATACTTGACATATTATGAACTTTCCCCCAACATTTAAGTCAGGAATCCGTCCAATTAAAAGTGGCATGATCAAAGGCTAAGCCAGCCTCTGTTTGGGCGGCATATTATCTGTTTTTATCGCAGTTTAAACTAAGGCACAAGGCCCGTCTGTTCCGTGTAAGACTGATGAAACTCATACATTTTTACATCAGCGCCGATACCGAACGGTCACGTCTACGTTATCGTTGAGTTACTGACCCCTAAACGCCCGTTTACATTACGCGTGCTTGTAAATAAAATTATAGATAAATTATGTAAAAGTGCACTCTCTCTCACAATATTTGCATTGTCATTCTGTCCAGTTGCATCACGTACAGATTCGTTATTACCTATTTCGAAATAGAGCGCGAACGTTCTACTGGTGTCGCGAACGCAAATGTGCTTTCTAATGCCTGCGAATCTTTGAGAGGGACACTGGGCGAAAGTGAAAACACATGTATGTGGATATGCTGAAAACACCAACGGGTAATTTTGAAATAATTTAATAATTACATCTGGATATGCTTTGAGTAATTATTTTCTGGCTTGCCTTGATACTCAGTTCCAGATTATTTTCCAACGTCTATATTTCTGTTGTTATCAGAGGCTACCAGCCCGCGTTTAAGAATAAAGTGAAGTGTTCGACGCTTGTTAAATTAACAAGACTGGAAAACGATATTAAACAAGGTTCAATTTCTCAGAGGCGATAAGAAACGAGTTTATACCAGCCAGAGGTCCAGAGAGTCAACATTGCGCTAGATAGTATGACAATATCGGTCACGCACTAAAGCAGTGGATATTGGCTGTAAATCTCGCTTCGTTAATATTCGTAGATAAGATATAGACGCATATCATCATTAGCAAATGATTATGAATAATTATAGCACCCGAAAAATGGGGCATCGGAATGTCGGTCTAATTCTAACATCTGATTAAATGTTGAAATAAAAGATAATAAATCATTTTAACATGTTTCAGATCTAGAAATATTTGCTCATCAATATTCTCGGCTATTAGGTCAGAGAGGAGATTCCTTCAAAATGTTTTCTCTCGTCCAAGAACGAATGAGACCTTACCGCTTATTTGAAAATTTTATGCTATGGAAATAGGTTAACGTATACAGAGGGGGACAGAGACGACAGCCTAGCATCCTGTCACTAGTGAACCACTTTTCTAAACAGCTCAAAATTTCATCAAAACGGAAAATAATTCATTTGTTTATGTAACATCGTGTGCGTTGACTGCCTCATTTGCGAAAGAGTGATGTGTGTTCTATTTATTTAGATTAGTTCACTTCATTATCAGCCTATATTCGCCCACTGCTGGACATAGGCGTCTCCTATGGCACGCCTAAGTTTTTTTTTTGTTTAGTTTTTTTTTTAGTTTTGGTTAGTAGTATATTTACCTCCGTGCTCGTTGATGTAGACCATGAAGATGTTCATAGCGCCGACCTCGGTGAGCTGGTGGTCGGGCCCGAACAGCCACAGCACCTGGTGGTGGCCCAGCTGCGCCGCGCGCGTCGTCGCCTCTGGAAATACAAACCATTGTTAACTACAGTGGCTGATAAAAAAAAAAGTACACTGATCGGCATCAAAATTGGCAGGATTTTAAGTAGTGGGTCCAAAGTTTGCGTACCATGGAAAAGCCAAACAGAGTATGTTTATTCTAATTTAAAAACAAGACATGCTGTTTTTTTAACTACATTCTAAAAAGGCGGCCGAAGCTGACACTCTTGGAGTATAGCATGCATATTCTCAAAAACGCATTAACAAAGCAACTAGGGAATCCTGCTCATTTGGACTGAATAGTATTGATACGGACTAGTATACGCCAGATACTAACGTTCGAAACAAGTCCGCCTAGTCGTTACAGATATGAACTTATTATGAAAAGCCTTAGACGTCTTAGTAAATAAAGTTCCTCTGTAATGTAAGAATTATATACTTCGTGATACATCAAGCATATAGTCACGTAATCATTATCAGGAATATTTTTATCGTATCCTACTTCTCCTAAAGCATAAATATTTGTCAATCAGATATGTAAGTACAATTAAGAAGCTCTATAACTTCTTTAATAACACCAATAACCGTGTCGCCGGTAACCGGCTGCATCCGGTTATTGCATACGATAGTAAACATCTGCTATCTCACCAATAACAAAACTGATAAAATTATTAAATTAGCTATGTCGCCATACCTAATGGGTCGTACTCTTATTTAATTCATTGAAAACATAGTCTACGTCATGGTCATAAATAGTTGTTACGATAATAACAAAATAATATTAGTGAAGTCTCAGTTACGTACAGAGTTATCAGTTGTCAATAAAATTTCCCTTGAAAAAAAAGTAATCTGACACAACTAGAGCACTGGTATCCAGTAGGTTTAGCAACAAGCGCGGGGGACAGACTACCTGTCATTTTATGACGTCCCTAGTTATAACAGGTACAGTTTTTCTCGCGCGCATCTACTCGTGCCTAGCTTTGCTAAGCCGGGTGCTCTGATAGCGAAAAATAAAATCGATAATAATGAGATAGTTAGTTTTTTTCGATTCGATCACAACTTAGAAATTTTAAATAAATTCCTACCAAAATTTGTTTAGACAAATTCTAATCCATATTTCAGGAATTTAAAGGTAAACGTAAAAACGATCAATGTGATAATAATTACCAGATACCGAAGGCCCACTCCCGAACATGTTTAGGCGTAAAAATATTGCTCTCTTGCTACCGTTACCTGCTTGCCGTAGACCTTCCACGTGGTCTCGTCGGCAGAGCGTACCTACACTGCGAAGTGGACCTCCCCTAATAATAAACTTAACTGTTACCGGCAACTCCGTAGAGTTGTTTTATTGCAAACCCACGGTATCTACGCCTTTTACGGGATAAAAAGTAGCCTATGTGTTAATCCCGGGTATCAGCTTCCTGCGCGCCAAAAGTCATCAAAATCGGTCCCACCGCCTGGGCGTGAAGTAGTAACAAACACACTCACACGTAAAATCGCTTACCTATAGTGGGTCCGTAGTTAGAGCCGACTTTCCTGTTGCCGACTCCGCCGGGGAACGCGCGGACCACGTTGGGGTCCGCGAATATCGAGACCGCGCCGTCGCTGCTCGTCTTGAAGTAAGAGCTGACGGGGCTCATTACTACGAACAGGAGCGCCGACTCTGGGGCCATCACTCCGAATGTCGCCTGTTGAACAAATCAGTGATGTAGTGGCCAGAATCAAACTTGGCAACATTTTAAGTAGTGGGTTAAGTTCACACACACACGTACACTCTTCAAATTTTATAAGAACAACAACTTTTCATAAATGAGGTTTGGTGTAATTTTATACAGTACTAGCTTTTGCCCGCGGCTCCGCTCGCGTTAATTTCGGGGTAGCACAGAAGAGATAGCCCATCCCATATACCAATTTATAGCTTTCTACATGGAAAATTGCGGTATTCTCCACAAACTTCCACCTCTCACTTTAGTGAAATGGGGAGTTTTGAAGAGACAAAAAGTAGCCTATGTCACTCTCCATCCCTTTAACTATCACGTCACTACGTCGCTTCGTTTAGCCGTGAAAGACTGATAAACAAACAAACACACTTTCCCATTTATAATATTAGTATGGATTTTAATTTCTATCCCGTGTGGTGCCGGGTTAGAATAGCACCTCCCCCTTTCTTCCCGTGGGTGTCGTAAGAGTCGGCTCTGGGAAAGGGTTAGTGTATTGTGGGCGATGGGCTAGCAACCTGTCACTGCAGTATCACGTTTGATCATCTGGTTGCTCTGAAATCGCTAAACGTGGCACTGGATTTTTGAATTCATGTGCTCTGCCTACCCCTCTCGAGAATACAGGCGGAGGATAACATATGTATGTATGTGTATTTTAATTTTGCGCGCTATTCGAGGGCGTTTTAGTAAATAGTAAAAAGACAATTAATCTTCTTTGACGAATCAAAGCTGAAGAGTTTGTTTGTTTGAACGCGCTAATCTCAGGAACTATCGGTTCGAATTGAAAAATTATTGGTGTGTTGGATAGACCATTTATTGAGGAAGGCTTTAGGCTATATAACATCACGCAACGACTAATAGGAGCGAAGAAATATTGGAAAATGTGGAAAAAACGGGGAGGAATAGTCACTCATCCACGCGGACGGAGTCGCGGGCACAGCTAGTTATTCATAAACCAACAATGTATCAAAACATCTAAACAAACAAATAGGTTCTATGTGGCCAAGTGGCTAGCTGGCTAGTGATAATATGCCGTAAATAATGTCAAAATTTGTCAGTTCAGTACACATTTTGACAGCCGCGTATCTTAGGGAATAAGGGTTAATTTATTAACGAAATATAAGTAACTTTCGCCGTAACGACATTAGTGCTGAAATAATATAAAGTACCTATTTTGCTCGCAAAAAAGCGGGAGATGTATGAAAATCAGCGGCGCTTCCGTCGTTCTTGAGCTAAAGAGAGAAGATTTTAACAAAAACGCGTAAGATGTATGAAATATTGCGGCGCTTACTGTTTTTTGGAGTTGAAAAATTTGTATGGGAGAACGATTTTTTAGTTTTTAGTATGTTACACTAATGTTTTCCACACTTTCTCATCTTACAAACCTTCCCTGAACTTCAACGAACATTTAAAAAAAAGAATTGGCCAAATCGGTTCGTGCGTTCTGGAGGTATTTCGTCAGGAAGGAAAACACGACTTATTTTTATATAGTAGACTAGCTGTGCCCGCGACTTCGTCCGCGTGGAATAGTTATTTTGGGCATTAACTTTTTTTCGAAATAAAAGGTAGTCTATGTCCTTTCACAGGATCTAAAGGTTGTCTGTGCCAAATTTCATCAAAATCGGTTAAGAGGTTTAAGCGGGAAAGCGTAACTGACAGACAGACAGACAGACAGAGTTACTTTCGCATTTATAATATTAGTAGGGATTATGTTTTCCTCAGTGCACAATAATAAGATCAAGTTGGGCATACCAAAACTCGCAGATGTGCTTTTAATTTTTTGTTTATTAATTTTGGGATTTTATTAAGTTCGCGAATATGTTAGCCCCGTTAAAATAACACAAACAAAATAATAACAATGTGTATAGAAACAACAACATAACTAAATACTTATACTTAAAATGTAATCAAGTTCTGATAAAAACTCGTAGTTGCCAAAGAAACTAAAGTTCGTATCGAATAAATAATGTAACTGCATTTATGAAAAGTTTTGTTTATTAAACAATAAACATAACTGTTGTTATGATTATAGATTGGGATAGTAAGTACCTACTGTTTTTACTCCGAGTATTTAGGTACCTATTCTTCGTCAATCCGAATAAAAATTTTAATTGTTGCCTTTATAACAGACATAAAATTGTGCTCTGCGCACGTACCAGTCAAACAACTGAGTCAATATTATTTGCAGACCTTGAACAAAAATTTCATTTTATTCAAAGAATACGTCACTTGGATATTTATTCAATTGTTAAATTTCGCAAATACGGCGCTGTTTGCCTTCGCCGTCGATTGTTTTAATATCAACGGTCGCGCCCGTTTTAATGATGCAATTGAAAGAGATCGTAACTCATGAACTTCCACATTGATTTTGTTTGTAAACTTGGCTCACCAAAGGCTCTAAGGGCTTCACTCATACAAAAAGTGCCTAATTTGATAATATATTTGTATTGTTGAATGAATAATTGCGTAATAAATAGGCTAGATGACAAAAAAAACTATCTTTGCCAGCAATAAGACTATAAAAAAGTGCGTGTGGAAAAACAAGAGCATAAGTTTACAACGTACAAACGTACCGCTTTGACATGATTTGTCACAATTTACAGGGTCGATAAAGAAAGGCTCGGCTGGAGTGGGTGGCTATATCACATTTTTGGCGCGTTGCGATATCTGGCGATTTAAAGATAATTATTTGCTCTTTTTATCAGTTGCTGATAAGCTTTGCTTTTAATGTGGCATGTGGCAAACACGAGAAGGGGTTAAGATAAAACGGTAAATAGTGCGCATCGGTTTCGTCATGTGAGTCAATGACAGTGAATCCGAGAATTTATCGACTGAACTTACCTCCGTTCCGATTAGCGTTGGTCGGATGTAAAGCGTGGAAGCTTCGGAGTGTGGGACCCACTCTTGGTCGATTTGGATTAGTCTTTTCATGCAGTTTATGAGCTCTTCGCCATCAAAGATTGGCAAGCCGGAGCGGTGCGCCGCGAGATTCATCCTCTTCATGTTGAGGTCAGGGCGGAACAACCGGATTTTGTCGTCGACGCCGCGGTACGCTTTCATGCCTTCAAACAACTGCAATAGGGAATGACAAGTGTAAAGAACTAACAATACCATATTTATTGGTAATCCCAAAAATATTACGCAACACGTTCGAGCAAAAATTACGTGGACTGCGCGTTTTCCTGAATTATTGGTCAGTGATAACAGAACATCGGGATGATTGGAGAAGATGGGAGAAGGGGTGGTCTTTGAGCAGCAGTGAGACACAAACCCAGCCTTGTAATAATAATAATGACGATAAAGCGAGGGCAGTATGCCCGAATATGAGTGAGCGCTTTATTATCTCCGCCGAACCCGCAGAGAATAGGGCGTCATTTACACAAATGCACATATACATGTTTGTGGAGATCCAAATAAAATGATAAGACTGTTTGTTTATATTAAGGTTGCGTAGTGACATGCGTAAGCGCTGTTATTCCAGAAGGCGGTTGCAAGTTGTAAACATGTAACGTACTTGTATGGCATAGTGCAGCGCTTTGGCGGCCGGGTGGATGCTTAGGTTCTCGAAGGGGGTGATTTCGGGTTTCTGCCAGCCGCCGAGCGGCGCGTGGTAGTTGACTTTCAACATGTGGTCGGTGAAGTATTTGCCGAAGCCGAGATCTTTCGCGTCCGGTTTCGGCTGGAGTTGGTACGGCGCTGCCAGTTTCACTTGTAAGTCTTCGTACTGCAACAATCACATATAACGTGTTTTACCAACCAATTGACTAAGGTGATGGTCTGGTTCAATTTCCGGGCGAAACCTATCTATTTCTAATCGTGGCTACAAGCTTTGGCCAGTCTAAGATGAGACTAGGTCAATTAAAAGTTCTACCTAAGAAATATAATTAATCCAACGGTATCACTACATATAACTACTTTATTTGGTATTTTATTGCTAACCCTTTCGATAAAATATCCGTAAAACCGATAAGCGCAAATAAACATAGGTATAGCAACAAGACGCGTATAAAATTTCAACTTCCGTTAGTGTGTTTCTGGTTATGGCGCCAGTCACTGTTTACTTTTAAAAAACGCACACAAAATAACTTGCTCATTGCTATCCAGATAGAAAACGGCTGTGGTATTCCCATGAATTGTGGTCCAACTTTGATGCAAGTCACGTGTTCGGTGGCATGTTCTACCCGGAAATTAATTATTCAGCTTCTAACTGATAAGCACGAGCAGTGCAGGATCGCTTAGAAATAAAGCAGCTTCCAGACGTAAACATGATAAAGGTTCAACAAGCTACGCAAACGAGGTTATCCTGCAATCCACATTCACCCAGTAAATTTGGTATTTAACCGGCTTACGAACTTTCAATTGATAATTGCGTGGTCTGTTCGTACTGATTATCTTATCGAAGGAACTCATTGCAGCTGTGTAGTAACAAGTTTAGAGTCAGGTAGGGGAGACCGGGTACAAAAGTAACGGCGGGTTTCGAGTAACAAACGATCCCTACATTTATCCATTGGGCCAACACTGTTCCGCCGCAGTCAGGGACACGCAGGATAAGAACTACTGCACCGGCACTGAAGTGTATCGAAAAACGTCTAAAGAAAATTTTAAAGATAGGTAGATAGTATACACTAAGGATATTATGCAGATTTAGAACAAAATGAAAAGCAGGAAACACTAGATAAGTTGTGGCCTACCGTTGCGTCAACCGATTTTTTCTATTAATTACTATTATTAATTATTTCTAATAATTACTGTTCATATAATTATTTCTAATAATTACTGTTATTAATTATTTCTATTCATTATTTTTTCCATTAATTACTGCTATTTATTATTTACATTTTACATTAACTATAATATTATGCAGGTCTGGGTAGAAGAACAATAATGATTACTCTCATTGTAAAAGAAAATATTAACATAAATAAATTCATTCCATTCCTTGAACTAAAAATAACTTCTATTGATTGTAATTTTAAAATACTTACATTAATATAATTTTATACATTTTAAGATAACAATCAATAGAAGTTATTTTTAGTTCAAGGAATGGAATCAACTTTTTTATGTTAATCTATTCTTTTAAATGCAAAAAATTATTTGTGTTATGTTATGAACACATATTACTCAAATAATTAATCGTAAATAACCATA
Source organism: Adoxophyes honmai (assembly GCA_005406045.1). Taxonomy (NCBI): domain Eukaryota; kingdom Metazoa; phylum Arthropoda; class Insecta; order Lepidoptera; family Tortricidae; genus Adoxophyes; species Adoxophyes honmai. Next base: position 5,561 of record BHDV01009256.1, on the reverse strand, counting down.
AACTCACACGTGTATTCCCAAAGAGTGTAGGCAGAGCAAACAAAACGCTACATAGGTAGACAAAACCATGACTATTCCACGCTTCGGGTCCACTTGTAGCGTTTTCTTTAGGTTTTGAGATAGTAGGTACCATCGAACCAATTGATTCCTGACCCACCATAGAACCTATTCCCAGTGAACGTCATACTGACATTGCATTGCTTGACAAAGGAAATGTTTATGACGTTTATTGTGACAACGTTCTGCGGCGGGTCAGGAATCAGTTGGTTCGATAGTATAATAATGGTTATCGTTTTGTCTGTGTAGCGTTTTGTGTGCTCTGCCTACCCCGTTTGGGAATACAGGCGTGACTGTATGTAGGTATGTATGTATGTAGGTATAATAGTGATAGGCTGCTAACATGTCGTCTAAAATATACCTTAACCTATTTCCTTAGACGTCATTTACGACATCCACGTAGGACATGGAGAGGGATTATTCTAAACCCGACACACCGAATGTAACAACTAGTGACTTTTAATAACACTCTGTTATTCGTTTAAAACACATACACCATAATAAGTGTAAAGATCATGAACTTAATTTTCATGTGGCTATATTTATTTACGTGGGAACTATAGCCCAAACCCTCTAATACTGAGAGGAGGCCTGTGCCCTGCAGTAGGACGTATATAGGCTGATGATGATGATGATGATGATGATGATATTTATTTAATGACCAAAATAACATCCAAACAGAAATCAAGTTACAAGTACAGAGTGTTTTGTACCCGGTCTCCCCTACTTTCATCGCCTATATCCGACAAAAAAGCTAATGTCCCACTCTAACCAGGCGCGTGTAAAAGGGATAACTAATCTTTGGCCCGCGCGATAAAACTTGGTTTGCCTTCGTTGGTAAAATGCTGTTGAAAATAGTGCTTATTGCATTTTGGCGCATCGCATAGAAGTAGGCAGAGCTGGTTAAATCACCAAAACATGAACGTTTGTCTCATATTCGTTAGTCTTCAGGGACAGCGGTCCCGATGCGTAGATAAATGTAAGTAAATAAAGTAATTAAGATCCAGAGATAACGCGCCGCATGATTCTTTCAAAACTTTCCTCGAGTCGAATATTTACGTGCGTATCAAGCGAGTCAGTTTGTCCGTCGTGTGGTGTCAGATAGAGAAAAAGACCTCTCTATTTCTTCCGTGGATGTCGTAAGAGGCGACTAAGGAAATGGGTTAAGGTATATTTTGACAGGCTGGCAACCTGTCACTTATACCTGCCAACTCAAAACCTAAAAAATATGCTAGAAATGGCCACGAAGCTGAAATAGACTTGGTTTTGTCTTTTGCGTTTCGTGCGCTCTGCCTACCTCATTTGGGAATGCAGGCGTGATGCATGTATATAGGTATGCAGCTTACCTTGAAGGTAAGCACTAAACACTACTTGAAGGTAGGCACCCGTGTGGTGCCGGGTTAGAATAGCACCGCCCCCTTTCTTCCCGTCGGTGTCGTAAGAGTCGACTCTGGGAAAGGGTTAGTGTATTGTGGGCGATGGGCTAGCAACCTGTCACTGCAATATCACGTTTAACCATCTGGTTACCCTGAATTTGCTAAACGTGGCACTGGATTTTTGAACTCATGTGCTCTGCCTACCCCTCTTGAGAACACAGGCGTGAGAATATGTATGTATGTACCTTGAAGGTGTTTTCTGGCGCGCCGTGGGGGCACGGCTCTTCGAACTGAATGGCCGACGGGGCGAACTCGGGCTGAACCGCGGAGTTCTCTTCCACTTCTTTGTACCGCAACGAGGAGCTGCAGCGACGGACCGTCTGCAGCTTGTGCTGGTTCTCGAAAATCCATTTCACCAGCAACTGGAGAGTGAGAGAGTTCGCTTGTGAAAGACCTACTATTTGTTTCGTCATGCATTATTTTTAATCATTCTATCGTTATGGCCTACCTAGTTAAGTGTTTTTAATTATTAGTTTTTTTTTCTTCTTTTTTCTATGAAAAAAGTCATGAAATTTAAGTAAGAAAATTGACTGGAAAATCGATAAAATTTCCGTAAAATATAATACATATTTCAATTAAAAGCAGATTTCAGTATCTACTAACTATAATTTCCTAAACTTAGCATGTTTCCCTATTTACCTATTACCTACTAATTATTACTCAAAAATTATAAGCAATACTATTTGTACACATATGCACAGTTCCGAAGGTTTACAAACTGATAAAAGAGACCGTATCGCCATGATATTGCAAAAACAGTATTAATTATATTTTTCAACTAGCATATTACAAGCATTTTTTTTTTCTGAAACTATATAAAAAAATCAATCCTTAAAGTTATCCATGAAAGTATTTTTGTTAGTTCTTACCTGGCTACGACGAATAGGCATCGTAAATATCCTTATTGGTAACGTAAATCAGAAAACACAACAGAACACCACAGTCTTAGAAACAATAAAACAATTCAACAAATTATTTTCGCTTCAAAATCCGTAATAAATAATCAAACACCGCTCGATTTGTATGTCGATTCCTCGCTCCGAGTTAACTGACTTCACTGGACTTAAAGCACAAACATTTAAAGAGCAAATGATAAGATATTGTGGGCTGACCTATGACGTACTGTTAATAATCAACAGAAATTATAAAACATCACTTGATAGCGCGACGAGGTTGATCAAAATACGATTACGCACTCGCTTAAATGGAAAATAGATCGCAGATATTGCGGAAATATTGTATTTTCAGGCGGGGCTCGAGAGGTCGCGGTGAATGGTGGCGAGGGCCGCCGCTGTCTTCACGCGCCCAGGTGAATATGGTAATGCGCGGCAAACGTATCAATGCTCATTTGAGCACACCGACTGTCATTTACATTATCAATTATTCCGCATAATAAAACACGTGGCCGACAAAGACGGCAAGACTTCCCAATTGTACGAAATATGGCGCGCGGTTAACGGCCAGTGGTAGTGACACTGAAAATGAAAAAGTTAGGATTTTCAGTTATTAAGTTTAATACTAAACTTGGTAACGAGATTTTAACAAACTATTTCATAATAAAATAATACCTATGTTCCATTAAGTACAACAACATTAACATCAGTAGGTGTCTAATAAAATTAAAAGACTATTGTCTAAAAGCATTTGTACAAATGTAAACTGGCTTTTACGTGCTACTACATCTAATACAGGTCAGGCTGGCTGAGAGTGACTCTATCTTCGTTTTTAGCATGTTTTTTGAGCATCTGCATGATTTCGTTGTCAAACTCCTCGGGCGTAGGTTGCTTCTCGACGATCCAGTAAAAGATGTCCCAGTCATTGCTCGGGGAGTTGATGAGGCGGTCGTACATCATCGTCTGCTGCTCCGTAAAACCATCCAGATACTTCTTCGCGAAGGTGCTCAGCAGTAGATCATTCTCCAACATTCCGCGCTTCCGGGATTGGTAATGAAGCCTGAAAGAAATTAGATTTCGTGAATAGATTGCCGCATTTGCTGTATTATGCTAAAAATCTATTGTATGTCAATAGACCTCCGTGTAAGCGGGTCGCGGGGGGAGTCTACAGAAAAATGACAATGGCACATACATTCCCACCTTTTCTGGCCTTCCGATACTCGCACTTGGCTGGAAGGAATATCAATGTTTACCTAGATGAACAAAAATAATTTGGGTCTGGTGCAACTGGCTATAACACTGCTGCATGTATCCATGTTACACCATTAAAATGTCTCATACTTTAGTGAAAGCCCCTGACATTTCTATGACAAATAATAATGTTTACTAATTATCAATAACAGACTCAATCAGTTGGAAAGTTACGTAGGAAATCTAGACAGTTATGAATATGTAATAGAAGTTAAATTACAAATATTTAAGATAGATGAAAACAAAATTGGGCACATTTTAAAACACGTTACATTGGTTATCTTTTGATTTGATATCGTAAAAAGAAGCTCAATCAAAGTAATTTGACTGATAAGCAGTATCATAAAATTTGCAGTAGATTAAAAAAATACATTTTGCATTTCTGTAAATAAAAAGTTGAATGACTTGCTGCACTGATTCCTTTTCAGCCCGACAGGGCTAATACGGTAAAACTGTTGTCATTTGTATTCAGATAAATAGATCCCAAACCAATGACTAGTGGAATTATACATAAATGAGTGTACTTACTAATTATACTATTGAAAGTTCTAGATAAAACGTAACAAACAAGTGATATTTAATCATTATCAAGAAATCTGAAGGCAAATGTTTTCGTAATGATTTTGCAGGGAATCCAAGGTAACTGATAACATGTTATTATTTTCAATTCTCGACTTGAGAAGTGTAAGGTCGGTTGTATGAGAGCAGATGTAAAGTTGATTATAGAAATGGCAACTGGGTTAAAAATATAGGTACATCTTTCTATTTGTTTCGTCAGTTAGATTATCTAGAAAAACAACAAAGGCAAAGACAGTCCAACTTCCGGTGTGAGAACTTGTGACGTCACGCACATACATACATCCATTACGCCTATATTCCCAAATGGGGTAAGCAGAGCACAAGAGACTCTACAGTCTACATAGTCTAAACACAGCTGCTTCTAGCATATTTATAGCTTTTAACTTAGCAGGTATAATAGTGACAGGTTGCTAGTCTGGAGCCTAAAAAATAGTTTAACCTTTTCCTTACTCGCCTCTTACGACATCCACGGAAGAAATGGAGAGGTGTTCTTCTAAACCCGACACCACACGGCATAGTAAACCCTACGTCACGCCTGGGTAGAAATTGTATGTACCATAAATTAAATCACTATACTATTCTACTTCTATAAGCTTTCTAAGCCAAGTATTCTCGTCATTTTTTGATGGTCAAATAAAACAAACTACATACATGAGCAATATTTTTTAACATTCTAACTGAGGAACTTTGCAAAATTTTACAGTTGATTAGTCTATTTTATCTAAAAGTGATCTAATCAGATACTTATAAAATTAAAGTGTGGTAGGTAGAAATGAGGCGCTTCTCATTCGATGGGTCCTAACTCGTAACCCAGTGCGGGATCATCAAAATAAAATACCGCAACTCAACATTCCCGTTCCACAACATTGCTATTAGTAAATCGTAATGCAATTCACTGTGGCACTGGATTTTTGAATTCATGTGCTCTGGCTACCCCTCTTGGGAATACAGGCGTGAGAATATGTATGTATGTAAGTAATGCAATTAATAAGTAACAGGACAAAGTATCAAGTGGGCAATGAAAGGGCAGAAAATTACCAGGAAATGGCAGGACGATGTTTGCAAACACTGAAGCAGAGGACTACATCTTAACTAGTTATCTGATAAATATTCACCTAGCTTTACGCTGCTCAAGCGGCTGTGGTTTATCAACATTGTAAACAGGTATTTCCATGTATGTTGTGTCCATAGTCTTGGCAGTATCACTCATAAATGCAATAGGTTGCATTTTCCTCACTGTGTTCACAGCCTAAAATAAAAACATACATCTATTTATCTAAATCATAATGTTCCTCCACATATCGGCTGTCCGAAATCAAAACCTAGCAAGGGACATTTTTTGGCA
>BHDV01009245.1:54667-97879 GCA_005406045.1 Adoxophyes honmai | reverse complement strand
CCAAAATTCACTTTCGATCATCTACGTAGGGACCGTCGATTTATGTGACTCATGGTACAAGTTCTGTTGAAATCTATTCATAGCTCGTTTATTCACTAGTCACTAGTGATTGTAGTAACGTAACATGAGTTTTCGGTAGCAACTCATACTTACGACTATATGCGTCGGCGGCAGTGAATGCGCTAAGACAACTTTAGAAATGTAATTCTAGCGACTACTAAGTAGGTACTGTTTAGTAACTTGGAAAATGCTCTTGTTATTTCCAATCTGCGATTTTCCTGCATAGCTGTGTCAAAAATGTGGTGACAAGATCGCTCGAAGGTTTTCCGCTCTTTTCCTGAAGCTTGCAAACCGCGGCGAAGACAAAGCGCGAAACTTTCCAGTTATTACGCTTCTATAAATCTCGTAATTTTAAAGCATCATAAAACAGAAAATTGCCTGTAAAACGGTTATTGTTCTGTATAAAAGTTATACAAAAAAGTTTATCTAATCATTAGACACAAGAACGTGTAATGAAAAATATGGTTATTAAATTCGAAGTTGAGGTTTTAATATCTCGCGGTTCGGATTGTAAAAGGAATACTTTTTGTGGCGAGTTTTTTTTTCGAATCTGTTTAATTAATTTCTACAATAGATGGGTTTTCATAGTATGGGTTGAATAATGAAATTGGCAATTTTGTGGTCAGAAATAGATTGGCTTTAGGCCTTTTGTTGATAGAACAATGGAATTAAATTGATTGGATTAATTTGTACAGTTTCACAAGTCAATGATGATCATCTTACATTTAATTTTGATTCGAGTAGAACACTAATTTACGATTATTTACTATTGCTTCCTCCAGAGTGGAGCCCCGAGGGCAAAGCGTTTACTTAGACGAACAAACAACGTAACAGTTTGTTATAATTCAGCAAATATTGGCCTCAATAGCCTACCCATTGAAATAACCGTAAACAGGTCTCATACAAACAATTTAGATATGTTAAACACGCGATTACGCGCGCACCTGGCGACGAAGATAATGGCTCATAGATTCTCGTATCTCCTGGTGCCTTGGTACAGGAAATTCATTTTAACGCATTTTTCTTGGTTTAACGTGGTGTTGGGCTTCGAATACCATCGCTCCATTTCTTCCGTAGACGTCGTAACTAAGGATTAGGCGACAGGCTAGCAACCTGTCACTATTATACATCTTCCATGTTTATAAACCCAAAAGTTATGATACTAGCGGCTGCGAAGTTTTAAATTGTCATGGTTTTGCCTGTGTCACGTTTCGCATGCTCTTTGGAAAGACAGGCGTTAATAAGGTTCAGGTTAAGGTTAAGGGTAACTACTTATCAACCTGTGATTCGTGTTTAACTTTACAACTTACTGATTGACAAACTGAGCTAAGACAAAATATAAAGGCTACGATATTCACTTCGTCAGAACAGTATGTTGACGTACAACGAGCTCGGGACTTGCCGAAAACACTATTTACATATAGGAAGACACGTTAAAATTCATGTCGAGTAAAACTGTCTTGAAAGCAAATATTTGAAGCGGAACGAACAAAATCTAAAATTACCGACAACGCTACTGTTTGGTATAAAATTCGACGTTAGAAGTTTTTAGTGTGTAATCAGATTTATTTTAATAATAATTTAATCTTAACCCCAAGAACTACTACTTCACATTTAATAAAAAGTATACTACGTATAATATTATATTTCTTTTTTACTAACTTAAGCTTAATGAAATAGGTATGATCAACACCTAAAACACGAGTTAACCTATTTCTCGTGCAAAACTTTCTGCGTTTAATTTGAGATTAGAGCGCTTAAAATGTTCCTCGCCAGCTCCAAAACATCGTCAGAATAGAGCTAATCATATAGGACGAACAGAGTCACCAACATAACGAAGTGAAAGAGACGAATTGCTTCCCTAACGAACCCAGCCAGACATGAGATGAGGCAATCGAGTTAAACTACGACGCAAACACCTCCGTGCTTTGATGTATCTGTATTACGACCTACTTACAGGTTCTTTGGTGCGTAATCTGGAATTAAGGGATTTAGTTTATAGAGGAATTGCAAAGATCCGAAGCCGATGTGGGATTGGTTGTATTGTTTTCAAAGAATAAAAGGCGAAGAAACGACACGTACATTCGTACATAATTGCATCACGCTCGTGTTCACTAATGGGGTAGCACACAAAATGCTACATAGAGTCATTTTTAGCATATTTTTTGGGATCCTAGTTAGATACAAGATGGTGACAGGTTGCTAACCTGTGGCCTCAAGGTATTTTTTTTTTTCGCCTCTTGTAATCATGGTCAAAATCTAGGTTTTGAATTATGAAAGTGAATCTGCAGGTAGACTTGAAATTATTAATTTAGATCCGTAGAGTCGTATTTCTTGTTTCATGTTTCTCGATTTTCAGGATACTCGACTCCTTAAGAAGATTGAAGATAGATCGATTTAGTTTCTAATCTGTGTACCCGTATGGCATTACCGAGATAACACTCAAAGCCAGGAGAATCGTGTCATCATCACATCATCAATGTCACTTGAGTACCAACATTTGCCCCTCTCATCTGTCACTTAGTGCCTCTCTCTTCTACCCTCGTTTACGGGCTTAGTCAGAAAAGGACGAGGCTATTTCCGGCAGTTCGAGCTAGTTCAGGAGATTGCTAATAGATTTTCCATGACTTGCAGTTGCTCAAAATTAAATGCACACTTAAGCCCTCTTGCATTAATGGAGATTGGGTTAGGTAAACGAAGGATAAAAAAAGGTTTAACCTCGTCATCTAAGTTGGTATAGCAGATAAGGCCACAGGATAACAATAAACATGTAATCAAATTGACAGTACTTACTGCTTTCCTTTTAATTGAACTTAAATACATATCTCAAAGCTTGAAAATGTCTCCGGAACTTTTGAAAAACATAGTTATGACACCGCATTTTTCAACGCTGATGCATACATAGGTAGGTACATACATTCACGCCTATGTTTCCAAACGGGGTAGGCAGAGCATACAAATCGTGACATAGACAAAATCATGATCCTGGCTATTTCACGCTTCGCAGCCACTTCTAGCATAATTTTAGAATTGATTACAGGTGGAACAGGTATAATAGTGACAGGTTGCTAGCCTGTCGCCTAAAGCATACCTAAACCTTAGTCACCTCTTACGACATCCACGGAAGAAATGAAGTGGTGTTATTCTATCCCGACATCACACAGGGAACTGCATAATAATACTGTATATGCACGCTGATGCAAATACTTAGGCGCAGCGCAGACGACAGACTTTTGTGCGATCGAGTCTGCGGAGCAATAAAATTACTGAATGGCGCGCAGAGAGTTTCCATTCAGAGTTTTTATTGCTCCGCAGACTCGATCGCACAAAAGTCTGTCGTCTGCGCTGCCCCTTAAATACCTACTGCTTGCTTCACAATACTTACAGTACCCGGCCATAATTTCCACATCGATCTCCACTGCGAATATGGACTTTGTAGAGCATTATCTCTTTACCCGTGTGGTGTCGGGTCTAGAATAGCACCTCTCCATTTCTTCCGTGAATGTCGTAAGAGGTGACTAAGGAAACAGGTTCATGGTATATTTTAGGCGACAGGCTAGCAACCTGTCACTATTATACCTGCCAACTCAAAACCTAAAAAAATATGCTAGAAGTGGCCACGAAACGTTAAATAGTCATCCTTTTGTCTATCTAGCGTTTTGTGTGCTCTGCCTACCCCGTTTGGGAACACAAGCGTGATTGTATGTATGTATGAAATGATGAATTAAGTTCGTTTACCTTATTTTTGAAATTTTATTCACAAAAGTCTCACTTTTGACAAATTTTTAAAAAGTACCCTAAGTGGGTAGTTTTGCCTCTCAGTGCATTATTATACTGGTATACCTATTTAATATTAAGCAACATCCTAAACAGTTTGCGGTCGGTTCAAAGTGTTCAGACCTAGCCCTTTCGGCTTAATTCGGATACCAAGGATTATGTCCATTAAAAGGTTTTGGTTATGTTGACATTGCCTATGCCTTCTTATTTATCCAGTTGATGTATTTTTCCTTAATCTCCCCTTAGGCTTAATTCGGTTTCTCTAAACATTTCCTGGCTATTCGGAATTTTAACAAACACAACAATGTTTCTTATTCGTTTTAATTTACTGTTTTGACAGTTGTTTGAAGGAAACAATTTCTACAGCAATTGTTTTTTCTTTGTTAAAAAAAACACAATCCATCTTTACACCTATGTGATTATAGGTACTTTTTAATCTAATAGATAGGATACGTTCCAACTTTAAGAGTAGGTACCATCGAACCAATTGATTCCTGACCCACCATAGAACTTAAACACAGTAAACGTCGTAGTGACATTGCATTGCTCGACAGGCGAAATCTCTATGTCTTTTATTGTGACAACGTTCTGCGATGGGTCAGGAATCAGTTGGTTTGATTGTACCTACCTAAATAGTGAGAGTCACGAGACTAGTAACAAGATTGTGTCCTGTCCTTGCTATATCATGTCTCTAAATGCAAAAGGAACACGCGGCAAATGAGAAAACGTCAGCCATGTTGTAAATAACCGTATTTATTGTATAATTATGTTATCTCTGAGCTTAACTCTACATAACTTAGTCGGATACAGCTTGAAGTAACTTTGCCTCGCTTTGAGGATCTGTATGGTGCAGATAGTGCTGTAGACTACAGCCTGTAGTACCTCGCGTTGTGCACATATAACTTGTATGTTTGATTTAATTCTAGGACAATTAAGGTCGTAGAAGAATAACGAATAAGAATAAGTATGCTTAGTTGGTTTGGTCATATAGAGAGGATGGATGAAAGGAGATTTATTAAACTAATTTATACGGGGAATGTGGATGGGTGCATTGGGAGGGGAAGACGTCCCGTGACCAAATCATCCGTGATCGTAGCGAGTGGAACAAAGTAACTTAAAGGCTCTGCTTATCCCTGTGAGAAAGAGGCGTGACGTTATGTATGTATGTCAAGAATAACATTTATAGTGCTTTAGGTATAGCTCTGAAACATGGCTAATTAGTCGTGGTTTCTAGTCTAAACTTTAGTTTACTTGGTACTGTAATGTTTCTTGTGTCACTTGTCTAACTATTAAGTACTAGGAAATAGCCTCAATCCCACATCTTACCTACAAAACGCATTTCCCATCAGCGCGTTGACCCCTATTCACCTCAATATCCGATTCTAACGTTGGATCCGCAGAAATTCCCTGCAAAGCTAAGTGAAACGTCACCGAACGTTTCCGGACGTTAGGATTGGATAAGGATTCAATCTAGATCGACACGATAAACGTCTGACTGCTACTTCCACGGTTTACAGTATATGTATGTATGTATGTCTTTTTAAACCAACTTCATAAAGGAGGAGCATGACTATTACTGGTTTTGAGATCACTTTTGGCATTTTTTAAAGTTTTATAAGTATTAGATAAAAAAAACTGCCTTGTGTTTAGAATAACACCTCTTCGTTTCTTCCGTGGATGTATATTTTCTTAGTCACCTCTTACGACATCCAGGGAAGAAATAGAGCGAAATTATTCTAACTTCTACATCACACGGTTATTAATGTAAAAAACAAGGTTCTAAAGGTCAATTTTGACTATACTCATTTTACTTGTAGTTACTAAGAAGCTCACAGCTTCATTTGACTGTTATCCACATTATGCTATTAGAAAGAGACAGGCAAATTGTGTCGAGTCCACCTGTGCGAGGTGCCATTAGTCATGCAGATTTTATTAAGCTCCCCGTCGCATCCTTCAAAGCCTTGCTTCAATATTTTATCACGAAAGGAATGCAATTAGTCTTAAAATCTTTTTAATTTTACGAACTGCTGGCCTCGTCGCCAGCCAGTGCGCAGAGAATTTATGCTTCACTTTAAAATAAGAACAAGTTTAGAACTTTTTTACTTTTAATGTAATTCTCGGTTCGAGTAGCATAGGGTTGTATATTCGACCAAATTAGTTCATCGCTTTTCTTATCTACCACACAGACTCTTATATTCCTCTCTTTCCGTCTTTTTGTTTTTTCTTCTGAAAATTTAAGAAATCTAATAAATCTTGAGTGGAAAATTAGTGTTTTGTAATTCGATTAATGATTGTACTTTTTATTACTGCATTGACTAATATTGATTTTGTTATTTTACAGGTAAGTTAACTAAACAATCGATCGTTACTTGGCGCAGTGCTAACGTAAGTCACAAAATTGAATCTGATCGCATATTAAAATGAAAAAAAAAATAACAGATGATCATGATCTCCTAGCGAGTGTTATAAAAACCTACATAGGTACTCGTACTTACTCATTCGAGTAGGGCATACACTTAACTATTTAGTTTATTCAAGTATATCTACACGACATACATCCGCTATTATCATCAACAGATAGATAAGCAAACTGCTTTAACAGCAAAACAAAAATAAAAGAAACAAAAAGAAAAAGCTATCTCATTTTTCGCCACGCACTTGTGGCGTTCTATGCTGCCAGTAACTTTCTATATAAGATATGACTTCAGAGCCTCTGTGCCAGGCGTCCCTAAGCGCTTGTTCCGCTGAGTTGTTAAAGCCAGGCAGAGTAAACCCCGCTGATTTGTTCCCGCCAGCGTCGAGCGCTATAAGTAAGCGCTGTCTCCCGGGAGCTGGGTATAATATTGTTGTGAGCGACTTTTACTATTCCCAGCTGAATGCGCTTGCCGGCAATGTAACCTATATGTAAATCTAGGGCAAGCCCGTGTATGGAAGCTAGTAAATAGGTCGAACTTATTGAGTAAACTAAGTATTTATCGAATGGATTATGCTTAATTTTTACAGACGTAAAAAGGTAGGAACTATTCCCATAATGTCCCAATGCCGATCAAAAAACAAATTACACCGGCTACAAACATTCGTCACCGTGTTTTCTTTCTAGCTTCCATGTTGATAGTTTATGACTCGTAAAGGGTGAAAATCCAGAGATAAGACAGATGTGATGTGTTCTACCTAGATAGGTATAGTTAATGGCAATTCACAAAGAAAATGGTTAGTGGGGTTTAAACCAACGACCTTCCAAATGGGGTAAGCAGAGTGTAGCGCCCCAGCGCCACATGCGTCGAACAGCCGAACTAAACGGTTCTACATCGCGCTAACGAAGTTTCGACGAACGGTTGCATAAATACAACTTCCAACTTCCTCTCTGTGGACTTCGGTCCCCAGGCATAACATCTGCCTGGAGAGAGATCTCTCTATTGGAGTCTTTCCCACAAGAGCATGCTAAACTTACGTAGACAAAATCATGACTATTTCACATTCAATGGCTGTTTTTATCAGAACGCGTAGTACTTGATTAACTGTAGGTAGGTAGGTAGGTATTGGTGCATTCCAAAATTAAACCACAGGTCGGTTAACCAGCTAGGCATTGGCGTTTGCATTTTACATTCGCAGTGGACATTGATTTTTGTGAACAAAAATAAGTTCGTTGTGTAGAGTAGAAATTAAAATGCGTTTTAAGCATTTACATACATACATACATCATCCTTGTATTCCCAAATGGTGTAGGCAGAGCACACGAAACGCTACATAGACAAAATAATGATTAAGTATTTCACGTTTCATTTCACGTTAGCATACTTTTTTAGGTTTTGTATTGGCAGGTACAATAGTGACAGGTTGCTAGCCTGTCATCTAAGATATACCATAACCTATTTTCTTAATCGCCTCTTACGACATCCGCGAAAGCAAAGGTGAGATGTTATTCTAAATTGTAAACCCGATACCACACGGAAAGCATTAGCATTATAGCGGTTATCATTTGTAACAAAGTAAAACACAACTAATTTTGGTGTTGTACTGTTGTATATTAGCCATATTCTCATTGCAGTGGTCGGCAAACGACTTGGCCATATTTTAAGGGATGGGGTTCGCGCATAGGTAACTATATTTTTAAGGTTCCGTATTTTAGAATCAATTGGGTCTTTAGAATTCTTTCCAATAGTAGTACCTAAATCAATCTCAAGTTCATAAAAATAAAAATAAAATATCTAACATTTTGAATAATACAAGGAAAAATATTAAAATGTCGAAATTATCAGCCATAACGCTCGCTATGCATCGGTATAGTCCTCTTGGCTCTTGCACCGGCCAAGACACCCTGCAACGTGTCGTCCCTCTCTCGCACACCGACTTAGAAAGGGACACCAGCAGGTGGCGAGGTAAATCACGTGGCAGCCAGGTGCACCACAGCTGCTACAAAAACAGGTGGTGCGCGGGCGACGGTTCTTTGCCTTTATCGGGACCAAAGATTTTTTAAATATTATCTTATTTAGCAAACGCCTGTGCCCGGTGCTTCTACTCAAGATAGGTACTACATACGTAAACATACTTACCTATTAGTGAAATAAAACGGATACTTACCTACATGTATTTGCATTAAGATTAGGTCGACATAGAAAAACATTTTTGGTAAATCATTCGTACACTTGGCTTCAAATAGTTCAAAAAAATGCGCCTGGGCTTGGGTTTCAACTGTCACGCGACGCGAACCATTTGTTTCAATTTGAATTCGAACTGGCAAATTTAAAGCATAAAGTTGGTAGTGTTTACGTGAAAGAGTAAGAAACATCTCCACATTTATTATTAAGTTTACAAAATTTCACGAGTAGAATTAGCACTACTTTATGTAAGTGCTTATTAGTTATACCTAGTAATTTCATAAGCACAAGCTTGATAGAAAGACATTCTTGAATATCAAAGACGGTACAATTCTTGGAATCTTTTTAATAATTGCCTGGCTTTTCCGAGATACGTAAATAAAGCAGGGATCGAATACCGGTATTATTTTCATACATTTATACCGGTATTTAATTTCGGTATCTCAGTTGTTTTTGTATGTTATTGGTTTTTTTCAATTAATGTCGTACTTTTGTAGGCTTACCTAAATACTATCTAGGAATACTAAGCTAAAATTCCAAATTAAAGGAGATGTTTAAGTTTTTAGTAATACCGGTAACGATCCCTGAAATAAAGTATATCTCGCTTTTTATACAAAACGAGGTCGAATGATATTTTATTTATAAATATTGAATAACACCCAGATATTCAGAAGATGAAAATTACAAGTAAATTGTCGATGTATCTCAGCAGATACATACCTGTCCAAAGGTACTTGAACGTATTATTTCATAAAAATTGGAGATCGGAATATTCTGGAAAGTATTTAGTAAGTCAAAGAGACTACTGGCAGTTAAATGTTGGGTGTTCGCCAGAAGCTAGCCTGTGAATGTTAAAGGAGAACCCGTCGCTACCTACGTAATTGTGCCTGAATAAAGGGCGTTAATTGGTTCATTAAAAATATGAGCAGGTTGTTTTTTAAATAATTTGTCGAATCAGGCTGAGTGGGTTGTTGTAGAGGGTCACATAAATGAACTAAAAACAACACGGTGAAATAAAAAACATACATGGCATCATGCCTGTATTCTCAAATGGGGTAGGCAGAGCACAAGAAACGCTACATAGACAAAATTGTGACTATGTCCCGTTTCGTGGCAGCTTTTAGCATTTTGTTTTAGGTTCTGAGTTGGCTGGTATAGTAGTGTCAGGTTGCTAGCCTGTCGCTGAAAATATACCTTAACCTTATTACTTAGTCACCTCTTACGACACCATGGAAGAAATGGAGAGGTGATGTTCCTTACAACACCATACCTACGAAAAAATAAAAAACGTAGATAAATAATTGAGTGGTTTTAAAAAGTGTCAGTTTCATAAAGAGTTTTAAGGATAGACCTCGTTAGGTACTTGCCTATGTCAGTCTTAACTGAGATGGAAAACTCAACAAGTTTAATACTTAGATAGTGGAAATGCCCGCAGGCGAAAATGTTTTGTTTAATACTAAGATAGTGGTTCTTTGTTTATTAACTTGATGTTTCTTGATAAATTAGCAATGAGGTTAAATTAACAATGAGCTTTTTGCGTTGGGTTGGTAAAATAACGGGTAAATTTTCAAAGTAATATCTTAGAGTTTTCGGAATTGTAGAGCTGTTCCTTAATTTTATTATCCTTTTAATAATGAACGATAGCTAAAAAAACATTAATTTATACCAGTTTATTAAGTTAGTTGAATGTAAAAAGAACATTAATTCGTATTTTTGTATGTAAAATGAAAGTTGAAAGATTACTTCAGAGTCGACTGTTTTTTTTTGTTATCGCGCCGAATTTATTGTTATTTTTTTTCAAATACTAAAAAATGACAGTACACTAACTATGATGATACGTGACGATCTTGAGACATATATCCTGTTAGGTGTACAAGCCCCTACAGGCAGTAAAATAACACAATTTCGCGGTTATTGTAGTGATTAGCGAGGCGTGGGAGCGGAACAATAATATCAAAGAAGCAAAACTAATTAATTTCAACCGTAGGATAGGTTTGCTATTAAACATACAACAATATGCCACGATATAATAAACAGTATAAACACTATACATCAAGGTAGGTATAGTTCTTTCTGAGACTGCTAAAGATAGTTTAGAATTTTCGTTGGGGCTTAGAATAACACAGCACCTCTCCATTTCTTCCGTGGATGTCGTAAGGGGCGACTAAGGAAAAAGGGTAAGGTTTGCTTTAGGCGACAGGCTAGCAACCTGTCACTATAATACCTCTTTCATCAATGTTTTAACCTAAAATATGCTAAAATTGGCTTCGAAACGTGAAATAGTCATGGTTTTGATTATTTGATTAGTAGGCAACCAGTAAGCATAGCACGCAACACGCTCTAGTTGTCTCACGCGCAGGATAGTCTTCCCGTCTTTTTCTGGCGTCTCTAATTAGACAGTGACAGGTATAGTCTATCTCGCGTATCCCTACTCGTGCCTTGCTGTGTTAAGCCGGCTGTATGCTTAACACGGCAACACGCTCTCGCGCGCAGGATAGTCTATCTGTCACTTTTTGACATCTCTGATTAGACAGCGACCGGTATAGGTGCAGCGCAGACGACAGACTTTTTGTGCGATCGAGTCTGCGGCGTACAAAAAGTCTGCATGGATTGTATGCATTGTACGCCGGACTTTTTGCGCGACGTGTGCGTTACTGCATGTAATTCCATAGGTTCTATTGTCACAGACTAAAAAGTCCATTGCAGATAGTCTGTCGTCTGCGCAGGGCCATAGTCTATCTCGTGCGTATCTCTACTCGCGCCTTGCTGTGCTAAGCCGGTTGGAAGGGTATTAATAAGCCGTCCCTTCATGTACCATGGCGAACAGGGATTGTTGAGTCACTTACCTATGTTTGTAACTTGGTCGTGTAATAATAATCCAATAGCTGACATCTAGTCGGTCACATCGGTCATTGATTACTCGTCTAAATTGCGAACAGTGGCAGGTGGCTCAACAGTCCCGTTTCGTGACTGTACCGGAGCCTCCGGCGCCTCCACCGCGTCTAATTCGCTGAATACGTGTCATGTTTCTCTAAATTGGTGTGTTGTTCTGTGAATAGTAAAATGCGGCCGTTTTCGGCAACAGCTTCGAATAAATCATAAAAGGGAGAGCCGACTTTGTAAGTCGCAGTGGTCGAAATATTTACACATTCACCGTAGAATACTGTTACAATAAATGTAACATAACAACACAGCAACGTAACATAACGTAACATTAGCATATATAGCTTTGACGTTTAAGTCCCGATTCACCCAAATAACAAAATCTAGGCTTGGAATAAATTACTATTTTCATGAAAAAAGTAGATTCTATTTTATTCCAAGAACAAATATTACTTATTCTGGTCTGGTTAGATCAACCTAAAGCCTAAGTACCTACTGTAAATACATACATTCATACATATTCTCACGCCTGTATTCCCAAGAGGGGTAGGCAGAGCACATGAATTCAAAAATTCAGTGCCACTATAAATAGGTTCCAATAAATCAGGTTTCCGTAGTCCGCTTTTGAATATCACCTCTCCGTTTCTACCATGGAAGTCGAAAGTGATGATGATGACTGAGGAAATAGGTTTAATTAGATTTTAGGCGGTAGCCAAGCAATCTTTCACTATTGTATCTTTTAACTAAAACTTAAAAATATATGTATTCCCCGTGTGGTGCCGGGTTAGAATAGCACCTCCCCCTTTCTTCCCGTGGGTGTCGTAAGAGTCGACTCTGGGAAAGGGTCAGTGTATTGTGGGCGATGGGCTAGCAACCTGTCACCGCAATATCACGTTTAAACATCTGGTTACCCTGAATTCGCTAAACGTGGCACTGGATTTTTGAATTCATGTGCTCTGCCTACCCCTCATGGGAATACAGGCGTGAGAATATGTATGTATGTATGTATTAAAAATATGCTAGAAGTTGCCACGAAACGTGAAAGTCTTGTAGCGTTCGTGTGCTCTACACCAGTGTTTCCCAAACTTTGTTTTCCCTTGGCCCGGTAATTTTCACACAACCCCTTCATGGCCCACTTAACACTTTTAAAGCCAAACTTCTTTTAGGTAAAATAACACACATTTATTTAAGCACATTAAATATGGGAATATCGCGAGGTCGCGACCCGGTATTTTATTTAGATGGCCCGGTACCGGGTCGCGACCCGGCAATTGGGAAACGCTGCTCTACACTATTCGGAAATACAAGCGTAATGTTCACGTGTCGTATCCCTTTCAGCATATTTTTAGATTTTAATCCCAGAAAATATATTTCGAGTGTTATTTCGCACGTCCTGTACAATAGGCCGCCAGTACGGAGCAACGCTACATGTTCACGTATTTCAGCATTTTCAGTACAGCTCGTCACTGCGACAAATGAGTGCGACTTTTCTGCCCGGTAAAACAACAAAAATATACCATTAAAATGCTTGTTGCTTTTTTCGTGACATTACAGTATATTCTAACGTTTCGGATGTTTTTTCATTAATGTTTCCACTAAGCCCGTGGTATTTTAAAGACCGCATCAAAATTCGTTGCGTATTTTCAAAGATCGAAGCATATGTGACATACAGCGATAAGCGACTTTGTTTTATCTGACTATGTACCCCACGGATCAGAATAAAGAAGGTTGGATAGGCAAAAGTCACACTTTTGTTTGAAAACCAGCGTCGCCACCTGTCTCCCACCAAAGAACTCCACTACATCAACAATAATAATAGATACACAATTACGCACACTAATACACGTAGAATTAAGAGCTGCAATTGGTTCGCACACTGCGTCGAAAGTGCGTACGTACGAGACAACTACCCGCACAAGATTAACTACAAACTCAAGTCCGGCGAGGCCGAGATCGAGTTGAAGAAGCGTGTTTATTTTGATTGCTTCGTTATCCATTGCGCGTCAAATGTATCTTCACCCGAAATATTTGCGTACTTCAAGACTTCAACAGCAATGTACATTTTCTGTGTCTCTTGGCGTAATTGTTGTTTCTACTTAGAATTTCATAATTAAAATTAGTTTTTTCGAAAAATATACTATAAAACGAAGGTTCTATGCTTATCGGTGAATATAAATTACTCCTTGCTTGGTACTTGACGCCTGAGTCTTTAACCTACTCGTAACAATCGTACAATACGGCATTTTCAAAGGATTTTAGCGCAGCTCCGCACGGCGATGCAAACATCATGCCACTAAACAAGTATGAACGCGTGGTTCTTAAAATATGACCCTCTGATCATACCTGTGGTGCGCCTGCCGTGCGCATATTGCCATACCAACCTACTTTATCTAATCCGTGATGTACCCACTGACTGTAATTTCTGTAAAATAAAAACTTGCTGTAAGTAGAAAAGCGAGTTATTCGTTATGCTTAACATGTGTTTTGTTATGATGAAGTCGGGATATTACGGACCCTCGTCGCTCGCCCGCCGCCAACCCTGACGCCTTTTATAACATTTTTATTAATATTGTTTACGCTATAATTTATCGTTTAACCTAAACCCTTATTTATATATATACGCTTAAGGCTCCTCCGAATTTATTACCTATACTTTCTCGCGAGGAAATTGGGTTATTTAAGCAAATAAATCGTGGATCGGCGTTCTCTTCAGTTGCGTTTAATATTTAAATCCTAAGGATTCGGAAGGAAAAAGGGTAAACTAAACAGGGTCCTTGGATAGGGCGTGAGGGGAAAAGGTTTAGCTTTCCTGACTTCAGATGTACGGGAGCGGGATCGTTAAGTGTTTCGAACTTGTATGAGAGAGAACGCATACACAACGTGTTTACATACATATAGTTTATAGTAGCACTTTAAACATGGCCACATACCTACAGTCCCCAAAATCTAACTTATTAATCATATTTAATGCCGGGGACTCTATTTTTAATATACATCGGCCCTGATTTGGACAGCCCTGATCTAGATAGTTAAAAAATCTTTGGCGCTTACGAATTTTACTTTTGAACATTATAGCTAATGCCTTGTTTAAACTTTAGCTGTTTGCGTCACTTTTTAACGACTTCAAAAAGGAGGTTCGCCTATTTCTTTTTATACCATGTATGCAGCATCACATTAATAAGTTAATTTCCGTAGGCCCTTTAATAGAAGCCTAAATATGGCAATGGATACCGCCCCCGCGCCCTCCCGCTGCCACTTTCCGTGCGTTCATAACCTATAGAGCATTTTATACGAAACCGAAGTGACATTACTTGATTCCCATGAGCTTCGACTTGATACAATTTTTAAGGGTCTGTACTTAAGTAATTAAAAAGAAATGTAATAATTCAAGTTGCTGGCCTGAGTCTGGGGCGATAAAACCGGCGTTTTCTGTTCTCTATCTTCTACTAGCTGATCCAGCGAACTTTGTACCACCTTTTACACTCTTAATGGGAAAAATTAATCAAAATTATTGTTTAAATGTTGTCATTCGTTGGTTGAATTACTAAACGTCATTCATTTACTATTGTTTAATATAGACATTTAAATATTTTAAAGGAAAATAGATTAACAATTTACGAGTGTATGCAAACTGTCTTATGGTTAAAATAACTTTTTAGGGTATGCATTACATAGGTATGATACATAATAACAGTTTATTCTTAAGCGATTAGCTATCAGGGTGTCGTTTATGACTTTATCTATCTGACCATTGCTCTACATTTCTGACTGAAAATAGTTTTTTTAGGCGTCGCAGGCAAAGGATCTTCGACCATACAGTCGGAATCTAACCGTGCCGCTGCCCTCTCGTGCCTCAGTCGTCTTCGTCCTAATAATGTCATTTTTTGTGGGCGCAGCTGCCCGATCGTATTGCGTAACGAAATGAATGATTCAACCTTTCTCTAAGGATTATCTCTCGTAAGAACTACTCGCGTAATGAGCGGTTTCCTCGTTATTCGTACACAGCTGGGTTTGGGTTGGCATTGGCAAGGATTTTGCGGAATTGACCTTGCCACAAACTTTTGCTGTTCATTTCAGAATTAAAAATTCTATTTTGTAGTGAGTAGAGTGTAAAAATGTTCAGAACGTGTTGTTAAGCATTGAAGTATAGGTAATAGAAGTGACAACGCGAACAAAGTCTGTGGGGCAAACCCGACAGCGCGGGGAGCGTGGGGCGTGGCTAACGAGTCATAGATTAGATGCAACGTCGCCGTCATGTAGACGCGACACTTTGTTGCTGAGATTCATTCGGTCGCGTATCAATCGAATATTCCGCCTATTTAATTGGGTAAATAAGCATAAAACGTCAAGTAAACTTTTCTATCAGATCAACCAACGCTGAGATACTATGGAATAAAGTTCAACTTTTTATTATCGCTTTCGTGCGCGAGTCCGACTCGCACTTGGCCGGATTTTTTAATTTATAAACACATAATATATGTTTTTATCTTATAAAAGTTATAAAAATTCAAATACATGTGGCCATCACTTACTACTCTATCTATACACGGAATGTCCTATCTTATATTTTTAGTCTATGACAAATGACGCAACATGGCGTCAAGTAAATATTTTCATCGAAATAATGTTTAAAAATGGTTTAAAGTGATAATTTAGTTACTCAGCGATGGAAAGTCACTCTTTCGCACTTCGCAGTATTGGTGGAATTACTTGTGCAACCTTTTAATACGCATGAGGGCATTTTAAATGTCTTTCAACACGACTCGTTCACAACTCGAGAGCCGGCGAGCGACTATTGGCAGTGCGAATGCAGTGCGGCCAATTGACCGCACTTGAGTGGGACATTACGTGGTGAGGCGATGTCAAATCTATACGTAGTAGTATTAGATCAATGTTGTTAAGTATTCTATTTTGTTTGTAACAACGAAGGCTTTGGTACTAATCTTTTAACTACACCTACTTAGTCTTAGTGTTCTCGTATCCAGAATGAGTGATATACCTACATAGTGGGCAGAGCGCACACGTGTCATAGAAACCATGTGTATTTCACGTTTCAAAAACAGACGAAAGAAGTATACTTTTTTTTTTATTTAGCCTAATATATCCCACTGCTGGGCAAAGGCCTCCCCTTTCTTCGGCCACTCTTCCCTATCCTGGGCATGCACCTGCCAATCATCCTGAAAGTTGTTCAGGTCGTCCCGCCGGGATCCCCTTGGAATGCATAATTTTATTTAGACTATTATTGTTTCGCATAATTGATTTGGCATAATTAATTTTGGCATAACAGTACTTTCGCATAATAATACTTTGGCCTAATACTTTTTTGGCATACTACGCTAATAGCATAATTTCATTTGGACTAATTTGTATTGGCCGAATACACATTACGCATACTATTATTTGGGCTAATAATTATTTGGCATAAATGTCACTATGCATAATTTAAAAACTCAGTTTCGTTGTTACCACGTATTTACTATAATTAGGTTAGGTTAGGTTAGTATCCAGTCCAGGCGCAAAGCGCCAAAACATCACGGAATAGTTCGCGGACCATCATCGACATCGATTTAGTTCCTAAATAATACATAAGTATGCATAGCATTGGTATGAATAGCAATAATTACTACGAGCCATTAGTATAAAACTTTACTATTTTTTGGCATAATACTGTTATGCATATTGATATGATGCCATTTGATTACTATGCCTATTTATGCTTATGCTTATCGACATTAGTCTTGATGACAATTATGCTTCCTTTATTTATGCTTTTTAATGTTATGCGTTAAAAAATATGCGTAATGATGATTATGCAAAAAACAATTTCGGCGAAAAGTATTATGCAAAACAATATTAGTCTAAAAAACTTTATGCCTTCCAATAGAGAACCCGTCCCGCCACCTGTGACTAATTTAATTAATTTTCAAAAAACTGCGAAACGCCAATGTTGTTGGCTTAGTTCGGCAGCAAGTGAAATAGACTTAAGTAGGTACCTGTCATTTTCTGACATCTTTAGGCTGCCTTTCCAACAGAGATGTGCTAGGTTTCCACCGGTGCTATGCTACTTGCACCAATTAATATGATTGGCGGATATCAAACGCATCCATAGCATCGTAGCATAGCACAACTCTGGTGGAAAGGCAGCCTTAGATAGACAATAAACGGTACATCTCAGATCCGTTTCGATTCGCGTCTTACTGCTAAGCTGCTAAGCCGGCTGGTGTAACGCTACAGCCCTGGAATCTGGCTTGGCAGTGTTTAATAGTGGGGCTAAGTCCGCGCATCGTCCAAAACCTTTCTAAGCTATGACGTAGATTGTAATGTAACAAAAAAGCTTTGCACCTAAAATAACAAAAATTACAGGCTTCTTTTTACTAAACCTACGTACGTTCTATATTTAGAGTATTCCCAAATAGAAAGGTCAGCTCTCAGCTGCGGAAGGTGTCGTTAAAAAACGGCACAAAGCGTGGGTCCTGAGGGTTGTTACGAAGTTCCGACTCTAGCTCCGATAAATCGGAATTTGCAATAATATCATATCTCCGATTCGTCGAAACCGCTTCTGATTCCGACACTTTGTTTCTTCGATATCCGACTTTAGAGAGCTTGGTGTAAATGTAATCAAAACGATCATCAAACGATAACGATGTCGTTTGCGAATTAAGGCGAAGAATGTATGGAGACGTATCGACCGCATCAGTTGTGCTAACGTGCCGCTTGGAGGCGCTGTCTCAGTTTCCATACAATGCCGAATTCGCAAATGATATCGATTCATGATCGTTTTCATTACACGTTCAAACCCATCGTAACTACGATCGTTGTTAAGCATTTCATGTGGTCAAAAGTTCAAAATTCACAGAATGTATGGTAGATACATATGGTGTTGTATAATAATCATTGTTGTACAGCGACTTGCGAGGTTTAATTAGGATCCAGAAGAAATATGTATGTTTGAATTCATCGCGCGGTCGGACGGTTAAGCTTTGAAAACTCCGATTTATTTTCCGATAAATTCACCTTTGTTACATCCCTAGTTCTAATTAGGGATGATTGGCACGAGGGCAGCCTCTTAAAAGCATCATTACTCTACTTTATTATGAGATTAGATTTATTTACCCGTGTGGTGCCGGGTTAGAATAGTACCTCCCCCTTTCTTCCCGTGGGTGTCGTAAGAGTCGACTCTGGGAAAGGGTTAGTGTATTGTGGGCGATGGGCTAGCAACCTGTCACTGCAATTATCACGTTTAACCATCTGGTTACCCCGAATTTGCTAAACGTGGCACTGGATTTTTGAATTCATGTGCTCTGCCTACCCCTCTTGGGAATACAGGCGTGAGATTATGTATGTAGATTTATTTTGATAATGCGACGCGACGTGAAATGGAGGGGCTATTCAGGATGCAAGTGGCGGATTTCCAAAAAGTTTGGAAAGTTCTCAGAAGTGCTATTAAAGTTTCACGAATTCAGGTTTAAATTTAAGACACGGAAAGTTCCGATCGTCATACGAAGTTGTGGGACGGTTCCGAAATTTCCGTATGTCAAAGTTTTCGTAATACCCAACTAAGTAATAACGACAACTGCTAAATTGTTAACTACAACGATGGAAAAAAAATGGTAAGTACAGTCACCAGCATTAAAATCTACCACGCGTGCAAAAATATCTGACACATCCTACTGCCTCTAGTACCTCATAGAGTCGTATCAGATATTTATGCTACCTTATTGTGTCAGATATTCGTATTGGTGCTGGTGACTGTACACTAACGCAATTGATGCGATTTTTATCAATACCTGAAACAATACGGTTCTAAATGCGTCCCTCTACTAGGCACAGGCCTCCTCTCAGTGCGAGAAGTCTTACGACATTCGAGAAAGAAGTGGAGAACCACACCAGCCTAAAATTATACCAAAAATTGGGTACAAAACATCAAGTACAGTCAAGGAAATTGATACCTGTGCCACTTTGAACCTTTTCATAGTGAGTTTCATATTGCTTTGATTAGTAGAATGAATGGTATGTCACAGTGACATTTCTTGTGAAAAGGTACAAAGTGGCACAGTAATCAATTTCCTTGACTGTACTTAGTAACAGTTTTGACTACGCAGCCTCTGCCTACCATAATTTGGAATAGTGATATCTATCTATGTACGTATGGCAGATATTCCTTGGTCCCGGTATGCAACCTTTGTACCCGCATGCGTTCTTTACCGGCCTTTTCGACCCTGGGAAGGCCGACATCCCGTTATCTAGATGAGCGGGATACATTATACCCACATCTAAGTCTTTATCTCATGAATTATGAATATAACGAAAACGTATATTAACATTAATTTAAAAATGGGAGCAGTGACCTACTTTGCGTTTGTTTAAACTTTAAAAACATTTCACTGTTTTTTAATGATAAAATATGAATAGATGAAAGAGGTTGCTAGCTTGTCGCCGAAAGCATACCTAAACTTTCTTTGATCACTGATTAGTTTTTAAACTGAAATTATACTGATAGTGTCTGTGAACGGTGAGGCCTGGTTTTGTCCGTGTAGCGTTTTGTTCGTTCTGCCACAGAATAGATAATAGTACAAGTACAGAAGCCTCACTGCTTTGATTTTCACAAATGCCGCCTTTTTATGTGCCTACATAATTATTATTAACAAACGGACCGCACGCTAGCAGCCGACATTGAGCTCTCTGGCGCCGCGCGAAGGTCGACATTACTCCACACCTTGTCAAATGACCCGAAAATAGGGTTGTCAAGTCAATACTTTAATTAAATACCTACCTATTGTACATAACTATCCGCATGGTGTCAGAATAGAATAACTCCTCTCAATTTCTTCTGTAGATGTCGTAACAGGCGACTAAGGAAATAGGTTTAGGTATGTTTTAGGCGACAGGCTAGCAACCTGTCACTATTCTACATCTTCCATCTTTGCAAACCTAAAACTATGCTAGAAGTGACTGCAATATAAACGTAATCATGGTTTTGTCTATATTACTTTTCGTGTGCTCTGCCTACCCCATTTGGGAACACAGGCGTGACTGTATGTATGTAGGTATCTATCAGATTTATGTTGTTTGTAATATTTAAGCCAAAGATACATTAGGCGACATTTGTTGCGTTACATTTGTCGTGCGACATGTCGCGCGACACGTGTATATACGCGGATATAAGTCGCGCGACATGTCGAGCGATGTCGCCTAATGAATCTTTAGCTATACCTACTTAGCGGTTACATTTTTATTTATTCTATGACGCGGGGTCGGATATAATAATTTATATTTTTCATTTTCCCGACAATCGACTGCAATACAGAATATTTTGGATTCATTTTGCTAATTAAAATATGACACGCGTTTGTGATGTATAAACTGAATCGTGCTGCGTAAAAAAAGGGCGCGCGTGCGCCGCGGGTCAGTGCGCGGCAACCACTGATTAGGCCTCATCGATGAGGCCGCCGATATGTACTTGTAGCTCAGCGGCGGAACGGCGGAGTGACACCCCCCTGGTTCTGCCTACCCTGAACATAGGCGTGATTGTGTGTATGCGTATGTGTGTGATAAAATATAAAAGTAAGTAAATAAAAACTGTTCATCTACATCCAAATAAAGTCCCTACGGAGACAGCGCCTTCAAGCGGTCCGTTTGTACAACTTCCATCTTGACTGTGAATACACTAGAAGCTTCGTATACTCTTGAAACACCTAAACGAACTGCAGCTCGACTGCTCGATTTCTTCGCAGACGACAGACTATCCGCGACGGACTTTTTAGTTTATGAAAATAGAACCTATGGAATTATAGCACGCGACGCGCAAAAACTCCGGCGCACAATGCATCCAATCCACGCAGACTTTTTAGCGCCGCAGACTCGATCGCGCAAAAAGTCTGTCTTCAGCGCTGCGCCTTACGCTCAACATTACTTCTGAAAATTGATGGGATCTGTAGTGAAATATCTTTGTTATGTTCACGTGCGGGGATCGGATGAGGGATCACGGGGGATGTATTATCCATGCGAACGAGCTGCGGAAGGATAAATGAAATTCGGGGCGCGATAATAAACAGAACCTGCAATGTTAGGTTGATTTTCTTAATAACAGAAGGAGCTAACCTTCGGTTAACTTTGCGATGTTTTTCTAAATCGAAAGGTGACCCCCTCTGAAATAGGTATCGTTTTAAAAGAACGCGAATGCGTGTTTGTTATATTCGTCATAGATTCGCGCGAAACTAAATTGAAATGTCCTAACTAACAATCGCCCGACACTGTCGCGTGACTGAAAGTCTAGTTACTGTAAAATCTGTCGAGAAAAGCGTCGATTTCGTTTGCGTATTAACGCGAAAAATTGTATGGAAAATGTGTCGACCGCGGCAGTTGCGTAAACATACCGCTTGGAGGCGCTGTCTCAGTTTCCATACAATTCTTCGCGTTTAGACGCAAACGAAAACGACGCGTTTCTTGACCGACTTCATTTCATTACACTAGTCGCTTTGTACTCGTGCGCGATTGTTATTTTAAAACACCTATTTGAGTTCAATATGTCTGATCGCGCGTTCGTACGACAATTCGCATCGCGTTTTACTGCACACGCGTTACGAACTCAATTACCGATGAACTCAAAACTTACTGAATTTGCAGTCTATTGTGCACAAACATCAAAACGAAGCCATCCAAGTCGTTTTCAGGTCAAATAATGGAGTCAGCAAAGCCCCAGACCGGCAAACTAGTTAACTTACGTCGTGAGCGTCTGACAGGTAACGCGATTAAGAGAATGAAGACTAAATCGGTTATGTGCTCGCGCGGGGTTAGTTCTACTTTATGCTGCGAAATGGGACGGGTTAGTTAGTTTTTGCCTCTTCATACTCGTATATCTGCGTATGTATCTAAAGAAAAAAAAATATGTTCGTTTATTAACAGTGACACAGATAAAGCATTTTTGTTGAGTTTATCTAAGAAATACAGAAGTCTTAAAAAATAATAGTAACTTAATAATATGCAGACAATAGGTAAGGTAGAACAATGCCGTGCCAAATACTTAGAAATCAAATCTGTTTCAACCAAGGACATTCATCATTTGACATCATTTTACTGCAAGATATTTGGTTTCAGTTTCAACACACACATAATGTATTAATAGGGTAGGCAGAGCTCATGAAACGTTATAAATTCGAAAGTGTCAAACTCTGTCATAATCGCGATTAGAAAGAAACAACAATGGCTAGTGTCGATTAATATAAATATTTAGCTATTGCATTGTTTTATCTTGCCTTTGGGCTCCCACCACCCCTAATTTAATCTAAATTCGATTAAATACATGCAATACCTCAATTTTGTGAAACTTCTTAATTACCGGTGATTAAGTAGAAGCCATCAAGCTGCGAGCAATATCCATCAGGCCGCTAACGAGTTGCTGCAAATCAGTGTTGCCACTGCTGGGTTTAACCCAGCCGCTAAAGATTGTTCGAAATATTGCTAGATTGTAGAAAATGTGTCCTGTGTAGGGATCGAATGACACTTCTCTGTTCTTTCCGTGAATGTCGTAAGCGGCGACGGCGTAAAGATATCGGTTTAGGTACGCTTTAGGCGTCCGGCTAGCAACCTGTCACAATTACACCTGTTAATGTTAATCACTTCTTCCATTTGTTTTCAAACAGCGGCTGCGTAGCGTGAAATAGTTATAATCATGGTTTTGTCTATGTCACGTTTTGTGTGCTCTGCGTACCCCATTTGTGAGCATAGGCGCGATTGCATGTGTGTATGTATGTTGAGTAGAAAGTGTCGTTCAGAAATCGCTGAATGGCTAAAACGCATGGAACATTAAAAAATAAGTAGCTAAAATATTCACAAAAGTCAGTAAAAATTAAGTTGGCAACACTGGCGCAAAACGTTCCCGCTCACTTTTTACATTGTTCTCTAAAGAAATACCTTTGTTTCAGCTTGCATTTAAAATACAAATTTAATAATACAATAGTTTAGGATGTAGGAAACAAGCTGTATTTTAAAATACTCGCAGAATGTGACCGGCTTTCATAATTCCTACGTTTGTTTATTTTATTTTATGTGTGAAATGAAATGGAACGATTTCGTTTGTTTTTCGTTTCAGAGAAAATAGTATTAAAAATCGTTTTCACTGACATCGCACCTGTATTCCCAAATAGGGTAAGCAGAGAGCACAAAATGTTACAAAGTGAATAAGAGTATTTTGTGTTTTGTGACCACTCCCAGAATAATTAAAAATTTTAAGTAATGTAATAATGACAGGTTGCTAACCTGTCACCAAGCATATTTAAACCTATTTCCTTAGTCGCATGATGTTTTTAAAAGACAAGTGTATTCGTAATAATTATGATGTTACACGGTTTTCTTTATACGTATAAAATGAAACTGTTTATGTTTAAGTTTTAATACAATTCCTTCCAAAATACCGTTAAAGCTAAATAATTTAATTTACCTGTAAGTTGGTGAGTCCTTTAATTTAAACGCTGTCATTACGTGCTCTGATAAACTAAGTTTTCCCGTGAAGTTTAAAACAGCGGACGGAGTTCAAAACAGTTGCTTTTGAAAGGAAATTATGCTCATTGTATATTCATATAACTCTTCAAAGATTCGAATCTATGTGAATAATGTACAATACAGGTGAAATCAAATACATACATACAAACATCACGCCTATATTCCTAAATGGGGTAGGGAGAGCACACGCAACGTCAAAATGCATGACCATCTTACTACTTCTTTTTAGGTCTTTTTAGGATCTTTTTAGGTTCTAAGTTCATTGGTACAATAGTGACAGGATGGTAGTCTGTCGCCTAAACCAAACCTAAACCTATTTATCCTTAGTCGCCTCTTACGACATCCACGGGAGGAAGGAAGAGGTGTTATTCTAAACCCGACACCACACGGGTTAAATTATAATGCTGTTTTAATAAAGAAAAAGTGTACCAAAATAATCATAGAATTTGATAATTAGGGACATGATTGAACCAGGATTTCATTTTGAGCATTTGCTAAATCGCTAAATTTTGTAATAAGAACGAAAAAACATGCTGGGTTACTATTGAAATTTCTTCATTAGATGCGAAAACCGATGATTCCATTGCCAATTGTTTGGAGAGCAGTGATGGAACGGCGACGAACAAAAGGTTACGCCGCGATTCAGAAGTATTGACTCAGACAGATGGGCCGGCGGGCTTCGCCACAGATTTATACCGAAATAGATGACTCAAGTTTATGTACTTCGCGTGCCAAAAGGGAGCCCAAACGGAGAGCCATTGACTTCCTTTGATGCGATTTAATTTGGTCTTGTACTACTTAGATTAGGTTTAACTTAGAGACAGGTTAACTTGAACAAGGCGGCGTCACCTTTGAATTGGTTTCACTGAATGTCAATTCCCATCACTAAAGCGCTCATGTGACGTTACATAGAGAAAAAGTGGCACGCTTGGTTTTCATACAAATGCAGGAGCTCGCGGTATCTATTTCGATATAAGTCTGTGACCAGACGGATCGACCGGCGGGCATCGCTTTGTTCCCATATTTAATCACAACTGATAAGGGACGACTTTGAGACTGAATCAACAGCGAGCCTTAATGAGGTGATAGATGGTCCTGTAAGCATGGAAATTACTTTTTTCCTCCCTTTGGCATGTTTTTATCCCGAAAATATGAGATGAGTTCGAAGAGGAAAGCTTTCAAATATTGAGTTAGAATTTCACGTTGGCTATTTCGCAGCTCTACAGTTCTTCGAGGCGGTTATGGTGTATAATATTTTAGGTGACAGGCTAGCAACCATACACATGCATATAAACATCACCCCCTATTCCCTGGGGTATAGGCAAAGACAACAAAGTGCCATTCGCTTCAGTAGCTGTTCTAAAATACTTCTTCTCGGCTTTCTCCATTCTTGTGAGAAATGCTCGACAGTTTCCAGTACTTTTAATTTGACCTCTTTTTAGGACATCGCCGATTTGGTCGATATACATTCTTATGGTAGGCGTCCACAGGTCTGCATCGCACGCATCGGACGCATCGCATTCTGTCAGATATATGGCGAAATGCGATGCGTACGATGCGGACAGGTGGACGCACTTGTATGAGTTTCTATACAAAGAATACTAAAATCCGTTGCGTGCGATACGTCCGATGCGTACGATACCGACAAGTGGACCCTTAGCATTAGAGGTCATCCTCAACCTCAACCTATATACAAGTCTAACGAAGAAGGCGTGAAAGAGGTTACAAACATACAGCCACTCACAAAACTATCGTATTTATAATATTAGTGTGATGGCTGCGAAATGTGTAACCGTCATGGTTTTGACTGTGTAACATTTTGTATGCTCTGGCTATCCCAGACATAATGTATGCAATCAGCTACAAAATATGTCCAATGCCCATAGATCGAGTTCAGATTAACAATTGAATAAGGCAACCAGACTAATTAAATAAATCAGATGTGCCATTCTCCCAAATTCCCAAATCCTGTTATTAATAAGGCCGCAAACCGGAAAACACGTTTCCGCTAAATCCCAATTCAGTATAATGATGATACCCACATCAGTCCGGCGACGCTTCCGTTGCGGACTCCCGGAAAATCTGTCTCACGCGTCATTTGTTTACATCCCCCTTTCTTACCCCTTTTTGATAAGGGGGAATTATTACACATTACCTTGTAAGCCTCTTTATTTTATTTTATACTAGCTTTCCGCCCGCGGCTTCGCCCGCGTGGAACTCGGTTATATTGCGGTATAAAGCACAACTATAAGAAAACTTCTCGTTAAACACAGCGCCATCGATCTATCATCTATCGATCGATATCGATCTATCATCGATTGATATCGATCTATCAAGCAAACTATATTTTTGTTTTCCCTCGGGAACATCAATTTTTTCCGGGATAAAAAGTACCCTATTATTTAATCCGGACTTCTATCTTTATGTCTGCAAAATTTCAAAGAAATCGGTTTAGTAGTTACGACGTGAAAGCGGAACAAACAAACAAACAAACTCACTTTCTGACTTATAATATTAGTAAGGATTAGGTCTGGCAAAATTATGAGATTTGAATGAGTGATTGTCATAAGTTTACATTGTTCATTGTTCCCGTGTGTTTGCAATAACACCTCTCCATTTCTGCTGTGGATGTCGTAGAAGGCGAATAAGGAAATAGGTTAAGGCATAATTATAATAAGGTATAATTTAGGCGGTAGGGTAGCAATCATTCGCTAATTATACCTCTTAACTTAAAAGTGGATACAAAATGCGAATTATTCGGGTTTTGGTAATGCAGTAGCGTTTCATGTGTTCTGCCTGCCTCATTTGGGAATATTGGCGTGATGTCGTAACAATGGCAACCCTCATAGTGTGTAAGTGGCCGCTCACAAAAAGAAACAAATTCAAAATTCAAATTTATCGACTGGCTTTTGTTTTTGACTCAAATATTCTTTGGCGAGGTGCAATAGTAACAGGGTGCTATCCTATCGCATTGGGCATGCCTATATCCTTAGTGCTCACTCACGACTTCCACGGAAGAAATGGAGAGAAATTATTCCAGAACCGACACCACTCGAGCAAATAAATTCGCCATTGCATTTCAAAGAGCCGTTCAAACCTCGAGCTTCACTTAGCGCCATGTTTTATTCCGTCAAAGCGCGGGCCACAGCGAATGTTTTTCTTGAGATATTATTCATAACGGACTGAAATACTGCTGAGGATATTTGGGATTCAGACGGGCAATGCGCTAAGGTCCGTTTAGGCAATTTACACAGTGGAATAATAAAACGCGGGAAGTTTGGTGCTTAATTAAAGACCGCAGTGAAAAGGAATTGTGAGGCATTTCGCACTAAATCATCCAATTCCAAATAAAAGCAGACTGTGCCCTGGTTGCTAGCCTGTCACCTAAAATATACTACCTAAAACATATTTTCCTATGTCGCCTCTTACGACATACTTGGAATAAATTGAGAGGTGTTATTCTAATCTTGGGAATCACTGATCTAACCCGATATCACCAAGGGGCATTAAAATATTAATAAGCACCTTAGATACTAAACATTTTGTACATACATACAATACATAGTATTCTCTGATTGAATAGAAAGTTTATTATTTTCTTGCTTATTTCGAGGCAATTCTGCACAGGGCCGTTTTATCCATAAAGCAATGTAGGCTACTGCCTAGGGGCCCCGCCACGTTCAGGGGCCCTGTGGTAGCGAAAAAATATATTAGAAAGTTAGAAAGACGGTAGGGGGGGGGGGCGAGACGAGCATTGCCTAGAGGCCGCGACATGCATAAGACGGGCCTGTCTGCAATTTGTTTTTTGCCGGTTTGTTTAATATACGTCTTTTCAATTTTCACCTACAACTCTATTATCATTATCATTTTGCTCAAAAACTTCAATTTTGACAACAAAAGCAATTAATTGGGAATCAGCTGCAAACTTGCTTCGGACCTGACCATTGAATAAGTTATAGTTGGCAACGAAACAAGTTGCGGAGCCCGAAGTTGTTGTGGTGGACTGTTGCCTTAACCGATTCAGCTTCTGTGGTTGCCAAAGTTTTCCTCGCTCATCTAAAAAGCCACTAAATTCTTAACCTGACGATGATAAAAAAAAACGATTTGGCTCATAACTGTGTTCTGATTTTTGGGTCATCTCAGATAAAAGAGGTACAATAGTGACAGGCAACGTTTCGCCTAAATTTACTTGAACATATTAGTCGCCTTTTACGACATGCACGGAAGAAATGGACACGAGTTAATCTAAACCCGACCCCGCACAGTCATTTATTTATTTAATTATCTGATCATTCTTGCAAACCAGCGTGTCGAGATGTCAAAACTAGCTGTCATTAGTATTGAGAATTTGACAGCTCGACGCTCCGCGGGTCGACGAGTTGTGTGTTACGTTATAGTGACCGCTGAGTTTGACAAATGCTGAACTGATCCATACTAACTTTTAATTGATAGTAGAAGTTCTACTTTGAGAATGACTATTTGTTCTACACTAACAATGACTATTGGATATTCTGCTCTGGTCAGGCTTTTACCTAATAATCTCAGAAGATTAGGTAAGCAGAAAACATTGGACGGATACACCTGTATTATTTATCGACGCTTGAAAGGCGAAATGGGATAAGCGACATTTTTTTTAGAATTTATGTTCAATGCATGTTAGAATATCATGTTTTACCATCTGATTACCTTGAAATTGCTAAACGTGGCACTGGATTTTTTAATTCATGTGCTCTGCCTACCCCTCTTGGGAATACGGGCGCAAGGATGTGTGTGTGTGTACATGTTAGAAATCGGTAAATTTTACTTACAAGACAAAATTCAATATCATTAATGAGCTATGCAAAAAAGAAATCGCTTAGGTAGGTTAGGTATCACATTTCGCTTTTCTAGCCTCGATGTACTCTATAGTTCCATCCACCTGAACGAAATGGGATATGCAATAAATACTTTGACTTTGACTTTATCTAATGAGAAAATACTTACATTACTTGAAAACAGACTTCGAGTTGATTTTTATGAGGTGATTATGTTCAGTGTACCTCCATAGAAGTTAATAAAAATAATAAGCCGCTAAATACTCGTAAAATGAAATATTATATTATTACGCTCAATGCTCATCACATAAAGAGCCTACACTGGTTTAAGAGTGCACGATAAATACTTACTATACTCATTCATTGCTTCCTTTTCCAACTAACTGAACACGAAAGAGACAGTAATAATACTTAAGAGAAAGAACGGTGTGCTAGCCGTTCTGCGTACATTATGTACATTGTCGGGAAAATTTAATTTCCCAAGGGATAAACAAATTGTTTACGGCGCGTATCTACTAATTATGTACCTACTCGTATCTACCTAGGCAACATATCTGGCATAGTATAACATAATACATAGCTGTTTAAGTAGATGTATGTTTTACTGTGAAATCTAGGGATGAATTCCTAGTTGGAAAATACTACTTAATAAGTCTAATTTCATTCACAAATGACAAACTTTCTTGAACTTTGAGTTGATTATTCGACATAGTATATTTTTTTATATTTTTCTTTTTTATTATTGACATTTTACTGTATGATTATTGACATTGTAATTATTTTCTTATTATTATTTTTATATTGACATTCGAATTTACATTCTGGTGTAATTGTATTTTTCTTTTATTTTTATTTTGACATTTTACATCTAATTGTGAACTTTTTTTTAAATTTATTATTCTTATTTACTTATATGACGATCCTTTTGTGAATTAATTATATTTTGACATTTAAAATGTAATGTGATTTTAAAAAGGAAATAAAAATCTATCTATCTATCTATCTATCTAGTCATTTATTGTTTCATCTTATAAGGAATTCTCCACAAAATCCTGCTCAGCAGTTTATGCAGAATCGCGAATAGAAAGAAACAGTAATGGCATTAGTGTCGATAATTCATGCATTGATAAATAAATAATAATTTCGTACAAAATATCACTTTACTTGTAGTAAGATTTCAAGTGAGAAGGAGAGAGCGCGCTATGATATTATGTGAGACTGAAATTGTCAAACGCCGTTGACTTTTTATCTTGGTCATTTGTATGGGATTACGTGTGCCCTCTCAAGCAAAGGGTCGTGGGTTCAAACCCCGGGCTCGCACCTCTGAATTTTTCGGAATTTATGTGCGATATCAAATTTGATATTTATCACGAGCTATTCGGTGAAGGAAAACATCGTGAGGAAACCTACACACAGCGACGAAGTAATTCAACGTTGTGTGTAAAGTTCCCAATCCGCACTGGGCCCGCGTGGGAACTATCGCCCTAGCCCTTTCATACTGAGAGGAGGCCTCTGCCCTGCAGTGGGACGTATATAGGCTGATGATGATGATGACGTGACAGAGAGAGCGCCATATTAACTTGTCCCCGTGAACAGGGTATAATGGCTGTTCTTTTGATGCTTGTTACAAAAACCTGTCAGCGCCATTCCAACCGCCAGCTGATCTGTATCTACTGTCCGATTCTAGGTACTATTTCCTAGCTAGGCTGTAGGTCATCGGGGTCAACTCCGGCAGGACAGCGGAGACAGGCGATGCGGGCCCTATCACAGCTGGTTGACCCTGGTAAGTTGATAACAACTTATACAAGGGTTTGTTTCCCGAACGACCGTTGTAATGTCGGATTTAGAATTATAAGTAATCCTCGTCCATTTCTTCGGTGGGTGTCGTAAGAGGCTTTAATAGTGAGGCTTTAGCAACCTGTCAATACTTTTTTAACTTTAAACCTGAAATTATTATGTTTCAGTGTCTACATACATACATAATACATATATATTCTGACGCCTTTATTTCCAAGAGGGGTAGGCAGAGCACATGAATTCAAAAATCCAGTGCCACGTTTACCAATTTCAGGGTAACCAGATAGTTAGACGTGATATTGCAGTGACAGGTTGCTAGCCCGTCGCCCACAATATACTAACCCTTTCCCAGAGTCGACTCTTAAGACACCCACGGGAAGAGAGGGGGAGGTGCTATTCTAACCCGGCACCACAGTGTCTACGAGACGCGAAATAGTCATGGTTCTGTCTATGTTAGATTTCCTGTGCGCTGCCTACCCCGTTTGGTAACACAGGCGTGAAGTACGTATGTTATTTCAGCAGGCCGTAAGTCCACCATATAAAATTGAACTAAAAGGATGTGTTGTTTGATTCACGAATTAAAATGGGTTGTCTTTTGTCTTCCTCACCGATAGTCACTTTTTTATTCCCGAATACGTTTTTCATCGCTCTTCATTTGTCCTTGTCCTCATTTGTTTTACTTGTTTATTTATTTTTGCTAAGTAGGTACCCTTGTGAACACGGTCGGCGGATTAGGGATTAGACCCAGCGAAATGTACATTAGGGCCAATTTAAAATTAAAATTCATGAATATTAGGTAGAAGTATGCTACTTAGTTACTTAGCTTACAACATTTTAAATTATTTGCTTAGTACTTCTTGTTCATTCGCTGTTCCATGTTAAAGTTATAAGTAGGGTTGTTTTTCGTTTGGAAATTAAGAAATTTCAGAATCCTTTAATGGTACGGCTATTCAACTGACCATTGACATATATTATGGTTTTAAATTTTGTCTTTCTTATGAACAACATAGATACAGGATGTTATTGAAATACTGTACCATATTTCTGGTGTAAATTCGCGAGTGTCAAGTAACAAGATAAGTACAAAAAATCATATTATGTTCTTGTTGGTATAGAATTTAAATAACTTTTTTCTTTGTCAATAAAACATATTGGTAATCAATTTTGAAAATGGATAAGGAAACCATTTTTTTTCCAATGTGGTAATTTCATGACATTAATTATACTAGTACCTACCTACCCACTTGACACTAGTGAACCTGTTATCCTTAGGTACTATCCTTACTAGTCCTTATCCTTATTAATTCTTATCCTTACTAATATTATAAATCGGAAAGTGAGTTTGTTTGTTTGTTCCGCTTTCACGCCGTAACTACTGAACCGATTGCTTTGAAATTTTGCAGACGTAAAGTTAGAAGTCCGGATTAAATAATAGGTTACTTTTTATCCCGAAAAAAAAATGATCTTCCTGAGGGAATGCTCGCTTTATACCGCAATATAACCGAATTTCACGCGGGCGAAGCTGCGGGCGGAAAGCTAGTATAAATTATAGAACATGGTTTTAACAACACCCTTTAGAGTGTGTCTTGTAATAAAAGTTTTAGTCAGGAATTATTTAGTCTGTATCTACAGACCTACTTAAAAAAAACATTATTTTTAAACCCGAGCATCAAATACATACCTGCCTAATATAAAAATAACGGCGTAAGCAAGTACTTCAGTAATTTCGTTCATCGAACTCTTTCCTTTTTCTCCATTTCACGAATGACGATCATTTCAAGTGGAATCGTTGCCAAAAAAATCACTTGGTAAAAATTGAGTTACAATTTTGTTCGCGTCGATGGTTTGTATGGTTGAGCGGGCATCCTGAAATGAAAGAATCAAAAGAATGAATATTTTAAGGAACTCGTAAAATTCAAAGAGTTTTGCAATATATCGCTGCTTATAAACGAAAGGGCCACAAATCAAAATTTTGCAAAATCAGTTTTATTTAAAAAATGTGAACAAAATCATCCTTTAAAATTTTTAAAGTCCTCTCCTCAAAAAAAAAAAAATTGGAATGTGGCCCTTTCGTTTATAAGCAGCGATATCTCGATGAATACTTATCTTAAATCGATTTGTAAGCATACATACATACATACATACAATCACGCCTGTATTCCCAAACGGGGTAGGCAGAGCACACAAGACGCTACATAGACAAAACGATGACTATTTCACGGTATTGTATTGTTGACTATTTACATACATATACATACATATTATCACGCCTGTATTCCCAAGAGGGGTAGGCAGAGCACATGAATTCAAAAATCCAGTGCCACGTTTAGCAATTTCAGGGTAACCAGATGGTTAAACGTGATATCGCAGTGACAGGTTGCTAGCCCATCGCCCACAATACACTAACCCTTTCCCAGAGTCGACTCTTACGACACCCACGGGAAGAAAGGGGGAGGTGCTATTCTAACCCGGCACCACACGGGTCGACACGGGTTGACTATTTGTAAGCATGGATATGTCTATTTCACGTTTCGTGTGCTCTGCCTACCCCAGTTGGGAAAAATAAGTTAAAGAAAAAGTATTGTGGT
The DNA here is from genome assembly GCA_005406045.1 of Adoxophyes honmai. Classification (NCBI taxonomy): domain Eukaryota; kingdom Metazoa; phylum Arthropoda; class Insecta; order Lepidoptera; family Tortricidae; genus Adoxophyes; species Adoxophyes honmai. Next base: position 64,861 of record BHDV01009245.1, on the reverse strand, counting down.
AAATAAAAGCGGTTAAGAACCATATGCGGATGATTACAAAGCGTTCGGAAGAGCAAGCTAACCAGAAAAAAAAAAGGTAAAATATATGTGAATGGCATTTTGCCACTTCGAAAAAAGTATATTTAGCTCTCTACACACCATCACCTAAAATGCGCGTATCGAAGTCAAACAAAAGAATATAATTAAATTTAAAATAGACATTCGTGTGGAACTCAACCAATAAAGACTTGGTAATAAATTAACCAATAATACACATCCGTAGCCTCACTGGGCTCAAGCCCGAGATATCCAATTTACAAAGCATTAAGCAATCGTCCGCTAAATTAGTATTAATTCACGTGGCCAGGATATTTCAATTAGACTTATTTTAAAGCATGCGGGCCGATAAACTGGCAAGGGAACGATCTGATGAAATGTAAGGAAAAAATCAGAACTAACTGCCGGCTTTGCACAGCAAGGCGTGAGTAGAGATGCGCTGGATAGACTATATCTATCACTGTCTAACTAGAAACGTCAGATGAGGATAGACGGCATGTAGTCTATGCCACACACGAGACGACTCGCGCGTGTTGTTGTGTTAAACCTACTGACGTTTTTATAAAATTTACTCTTTTAGTTAGGTTAGACAATAAGTTGGCCGTGTGGTGTCGGGTCTAGAATAACGCTTCTCCATTTTTTTTCGTAAAAGGTCTGAAGGTAAAGAGGTCTGAAGTTCGCCGGGTCACTTTTTTACAAAACCGACTCCCTATTTTACCTGTAACATGCACAAACACTGGCTGAAAACAATCGTAAGTGGATGCAAATGATTAATCGTATGTGTTTGAGTAACTTTATGAAACAAAACGCGGGCACAGAAACTGTTGCTTTTATCAAAGATGCGCTGTCTCAAATGATGATAGATTAGGCGTGTTTTTGCCGGATAAAGGCCATTCGTTACGGGCCGGAAGGGTTGAGCCCTGTGAGTGCTCGCCCTAATCGATATGTAACACTTTGTGCGAGGTTCTTAGTGGTCATAATCATACATACATACATTACGACTACGTGACAAGACTTTTTCGCGATTCGTAAACATTTTTTGCCTGTTTTTTAGGTTTTTAGTTGGATAAAAGAGGTATAGTAACAGGTTGCTAGCTTGTCGCCGAAAATACAAAAATATAACCTTAACCTATTTTCCTTGTGGCCGACATCCATGGAAGAAATAGAGTGTTTTATTTTAAGTCCAACACCACACGGTTCACTTTTACACACATACAATTCTCACGCCTGTATTCCCAATAGGGGTAGGCCGAGCACATGAATTCAAAAATCCAGTGCCACGTTTAGCAATTTCACTTTTATTTTTTGTATTATAAATAGTATCAACAAATACACATGCTTTAGTGATGCATTTTACTCATTTATTTAATTAACAACTTCCGAAGTACTTACTCATTAACTCATTAGAAAAAGCGCATTTTGAATTGTAAATATTTAGTAATTAATATTATGCGCGTTATGTTTTTTTTTTAATAAGGAATTCGAATGTCAAAAACATCCTTTAATTTTTTTTTTACTTTTCGCACGTTTCTTTTTTCTTGCCGCGTCACAAGACTTCTTATGTCGATCAAGCAAACCCCTTAGTTTCTTGACCATTTGTTACAAAAGGATTTACGGTGAAGATCGGGCCGGCGCGATCCCGTCCGGCGTTCCGGCTCATTAGGCCGACCCGGTTTTTCGCCGGACACGGTTATCGGACTCACTTCACTAATTAACATGGATCTGTTAACCAAACTGCGGGAATGCTACGGAGTGACTATTTCGGACTCTGTACGAATCGCTACATGGACAAAACCATGACGGTTTCATGTTTCGTGGACGCTTCTAGCATATTTTTATAGGTTTTGAGTAGGCAAGTGTAATAGCGACAGGTTGCTAGCCTGTACCTTAACTTCGCCTAATTCCTTAGTCGCCTCTTACGACATCCACGGAAGTAATGGAAACATTGCGACTATTTTCTCAAATGGGTTAGGCAGAGCATACGCAACGAAACTAAGCAGAGACCGTGACTTTCACATGTCAAAGCTACTTTTAGCAAAATTTAAGGTTTCAAGTAAAGAGTAAGTGTATTTCTAAAACCATAGTTTCACACCATTTCTACACCATTCCCGTGCGTAGTTTCGCCTATCATTATTATTCTACGTCTTTCTTCTGTTTTCAAACCTAAAATCCCGTGTGGTGCCGGGTTAGAATAGCACCTCCCCCTTTCTTCCCGTGGGTGTCGTAAGAATCGACTCTGGGAAAGGGTTGGTGTATTGTGGGCGATGGGCTAGCAACCTGTCACCACAATATTACGTTTGACCATCTGGTTACCCTCAAGTTGCTAAACGTGGCACTGAATTTTTGAATTTATGTGCTCTGCCTACCCCTCTTGGGAATACAGGCGTGAGAATATGTATGTATGTATGTCAAACCTAAAATTGTGCTTGACGTTGCTGCGAAGCGTGGAATAGTTATGATTTTGGCTATGTAATGTTTTGTGTGCTCTGCCTATCCCATTTGGGAACATAGGCATGATCGTATGTATATAGACAACCAGCCAAGTGGTCGCACTTGCAAGTGACTATACTTCCATCGTAATCGGCTCCACTTTTCCCTCTTAAGCTACGGAACCCAAGAAAATTGTTAAGCGTGGAATCCAATGAAGGCCCTTGACTGGAATGGCGGAACCCGCCGCATTCCCGCGACATCAATTAGAACCCCCGAGCCGCTAATCCCGCGACAACGCACTCGCTAAGCCACGTCTCGAGTCGCCATTACATAAACCATTGGTAGGTTGTCCAGTGTTTAAGGGTTTTTTAGGACTTTCGTATCAATGTTTTTGTAAAACGAAATAGGTAACACATGACATCAGAATATATCAGGCCTGTTTTAGAAATGGGGTAGGCAGAGCACAAGAAACGTTACGCTACTAATACAGTGGCCATGTGAAACGTGAATCACATCCACTTCTGGCACAATTTTAGGTTTAAATACTGATGTAAAACTGGGGTATCTATAATAGTGACAAGTTGCCAGCCTGTTACCTAAAGCAAACATACATACACCACGCCATGCAGTATAACCAAATGGGGTAGGCAGAGCATTCGCAAGATTAAAAAATCAAAACCATGACTATTCACATTTTTCAGCCTCATTTAGATTTTAGAGATTGACATAATACAACGAATAACGTTTTTGAGGGCGATAAGGCAGGGTGGAAAAAATAACCGAAGAATTCGAAAACTGGACTGGACAAGCATCGGCCCAACACCCAATAGTCAAGACATAAAGCGAAATGAGGACGGTAATGTACTTGAGTAATCTGCTCTGTAAGCAATTACGATTGCCAAGATACACACACAAGGCAGATTGCAAATTCTTTACCAATACAGAGAATTATTGTGAATAATTTCGCGGCAGAACACTACAGAGCGAACACTGCGGCTATCCGGACTCGATAGAAGTCGATAAAACTAGGTGGAGCCTTGAGTATAATCAGGACATTCCACACAATTAGCCACGCTTGGGAACCCTACACCGACCGCTATTGTTTTTAACGACGTCCCGAAGTTTGTGGTAATTTAAAAAAGTTAGTGCGCCTAATGTGATCCCGCGGGATAAAGCATTGATTGAGTGTAAAACTTACGCGTTACAGCGCGGAATCGAGTTTCGGAACTGGGAATATTTAGGGCGTCGTCAAAATCGTAATTGAATCGGGCGAAGGCACTGAATCGTCGAATGTGTGGGAAGTTTATGCTGATAGGACAACTGTGTGGGAAAAACAGATTTTACTGCTTATATGTGTTTCGGAAGAAGTCCTTATGTCCTTAATTTGCTTACTATCCGTACATAGGGCGAAGGTGTTATTAGAATCCCACTTTATATTTAAAGACGTATATTGGTATCAGATAGTGAGTAGGTACGACTCATCGGCGACTGGGTACAACTACGAATCCTCAAATTCTTTGGGCACATTACTCGCAACGAGGGCTCCATGGAACGTTTGGTGGTGCAGGGGAAAGTAGAGGGCAAAAGATCTCGTGACCGCTCCCCAACACGATGGACAGATCTCATTAAGTCCATCACAGGGAATTCGATCAACGTTTGTTCCCACTCCACCAGAAACAGAGACGCGTGGCGGCGGGTCGCAAGAGCTGCTGTGTCGCAAGCATCAACTTTGACATGACCACGACCACTCTGTCAAGAGTGTACGACTAAGATCAGTGAGTACGAATACACGTTTATATTCTTGAACATAAAACTACCGCGAGACTCACTTATAGTGAAATAAACTGGATACACTCATGTCTTTATATTGAAATTAGCTCGACATGTTTATGTCCAATTCTGATGCATCATCTGGAGTAACGCGCCACAGCTGCGGATAGATGATGATTAGTTTACCCAATCTTTGAGAAATAGTTTAAGCAAAAATGTACAAAAAATAATAAGATGTTGTCAATCTAAGAATTCTAAGAGCTCGGTATTGGACTTGGTAAGTGTTTTATTGTAGGTAATCATAACATAAGTAAAAACATACAACACATTTTAACTGCTTAACGAGCAAAACTCTTAGTGTCATAACGTTTTTTTATAACGTTCGAAGCCCCGTGTGACCCCGCCGCTAATAAAACAGAATGCACTTGGCATATATCACGTTTTCAATGAGGACACCATCCCAGCCCACAAAATATCACGCAAACATCACCATATGGCGGAACAGCGCGACAATCAAAGTAATGCGCGCGCAGACATTCGCAATAAAAACTGCAATCGAAACAATGCACAAAAACGCACTCGCATCGCGCCATTCACGCCTAAACAAACAAATAGTCAAAGGAGCCCTTAACGTCGCTTCTGCGGTGCAAAAAAGGCATACAATCCAGTGACTGGTTATTTTATAGCTGCTAGTTTTCGAATTTCGCGGTGACATGTGTCGGCAAGGGTTAGACGGGTTAAAACGTCGTTGTTTTCTTTATGGTTGCAAAGGGCAAAGGGCGCCCGCTGCGCTCATTGGCTTTTTGTGGCCAAAAAGGATTATTGTTGGGAAAATATTTGACGTCTATATTTGAAGCGCCATTGTTGCTTTTGCACAAATGGTGGGAATTTTTTGCGAAATTACGCGGGAATATTGCGGGATTTAATTACTTCAACTTCCACTTGGGAGATGCCATATTAAAATATACACTCATATCACGCCTGTATTTCCAAATGGGGTTGGTAGAGCACACGAAACATTACAAACAAAACCATGACTATTAAACATACCTTAAGCTATTTTTCATAGTCCTTTTACACTCACGGAAGAGTGGTCTTATTCTAAACCCGACAGCACTTGGACCATAAATGGAAAAAAAATGCATTTCTAAAAGTAAATTGTAAATGCAAAACGCCCGCACTTGTATTCACCACTAGATACTCCACAAATGATTAAATTTCCTCTAATTTCTGTACAATATTATGTATACCACATTAGGGATGATACGGTTAATCGCGAATCATTTTCAAATGGGATTACAAGTGCCACTTCGGGACAATTGAATTTTTTGAAATACGCGATACCCTCTTGAATAAAGTTTCAACAAATGTCGCGGTACATTACGAACAAAGGGAAACATTTTTTATTCAACTGTACATTTAATATTAGACTCTAAATTGAATACAGTAAGAGTATTGTCGGGGATAAAATACTGAGGTTTAATGGCGCGGGGAGAGTCGGCCACATCGGGCCACTTTAAAAAATGCATCCGTAAATTAAATGTAATTGTTCGCTCGTTATCCGAGGGGGAAGGATGTGGGCTTTTTTATGTTTTCGGTTTATGTCTGATTCCATTAGAAAGCTGCATATGGTTGGAATTACTTTTACTGGATGTCTTCCTGCTCTGATTGTTTGTGGGTTGTTTATTGCTAGTTAAATAACTATTGTTGTGCTTTTTAAATGAGTAAAGTTTGAAACTTAGTATGCATTCTACATACTGATAAAAGGGAAACAGATATCGAACCACTTATTCAATAATCCAATACAATATTAAATTTAGCATGAAACAATTGACTGCGAGAAGATGCGCAACAGCGCAACCAAACGTCAAAGTACAAAAGTATAGTGTTGGTACACGTACACCGCGACCGACGTAGCTATGTCTCATACAACCAATTTTCACAGCTAACAATACATACTTACATACATACGTCACGTCTGTATTTCCAAGTAGGATTGGCAGGGCACACAAAAAGCTGCATAGATAAAACTGTGACTATTTTAATAACCACTTCTAGCATAGGTTTTAGGTTTTTAAGTTAATAGGCTACAACTCAACCTATTCCTTAGTTGCCTCTTACAGAATCCACGGAAGAGACGGAGAGCTGTTGTTTGAATCTCAACACCACGCAGCAATTTAAGTATACTGTATAAATATGATTAAATATTAATTCTACCTCCTGCGTTATTCTTTCTAGCTGGCTTTTTTAAATCATATTTAATATCTTGAGGTTGATTTACAAATTGTTTGACATACTCGTATATAATTCCTCTTACTTGTCGGAAACCAAGAAAAGAAAATCAAAAGTTTTTTTTCTGTCGGAAAAAGAAGCTTCTCATAAATAAAGCCGTCAAATAAGATCAATAAAAATGTGGAAAATATGACACAAGTAAAAATACATATCTATCAGCAAAAAACGATCGACCACATGACCAGCAAGATTAATAAAACAATTGTCAATCGCTCCGCAAAAAACGTCTAATGCGCTTATTGTCAATCCTGTGAAGCAAACAGTATTGGACAATGCCCAAAAAACACAGTCACGATGACATAAGGTGCGAATGGGCGACAATTTGCTGGCCATTGAATGACACGTTGCCCCCAGTGCCCTGTCCCATTTGTGCCCACTTGACCCCAACTCCTGCGCATAAATTATGGCGATAATCCGAATTCGGGGCCCGAGCATCGGGTATGGATTAGCTTTTTATAATGGCTAATACTTGAAGTAATATATGGCCCGGTCCGAGGCTACATAATAATTTGTTCTTAAATGTGAACTTTGTTTGCAGTAAATAAATTTGATATAAGATAAAACTCTATTTTTTAAACGGTTTTATTTAGCTTACCCCGTTTGTTTTATTAAACGGTTTTTAGCTTACCCCGTTTGTTTTAGACTTTATTCTTTGGTCTTTGTTGGTTCAAATTTAGAAATTGAAATTGCACCTTCTTGCCGGCGACGGATTGATCTGAAATTTGGTATATCCTTTTAATTCCGGTGACAATACAATAATGCATATTCATTATTATTGTAAATTCAAAATGGCCGCCGCTACAAAATGGCGGATGACCTATTTCATATCAACCCCATCAATATGGGTATCAATTGAAAGGTCTTTGCAAGGATAATACAGTGCACTATATCAAATTTAAAAAAAAAACTAAAAGCTCGAAAAAAAAAAAGTAAAAAAAAAACTTTTAAGTAAAACGGTTTTATATACATTGATTAGACTAAAATAAAACACCGTTTTACTTAAAAGTTTTTTTTTTTTACTTATTTTTTTAAATACTCACTTAAAAATCTACTTCAAAAAATGCTACAAATGGCTGCGAAGCGAGAAATAGTTATGATTTTGTCTACGTAATGTTTAGTGTGCTCTGCCTACCCCATTTGGGAATATGTGTGTGATTGTATATATGTATTAATTTATGAAAAAAAAAACAATGGCAACAATTCTTATGACATCAAGTCAGTTTCTTTGACATACATACATACCTAATTTCCTTAGCCACTTCTAATGACATCCACGGAAAAACTGAAGAGATTCTAGAACATGCAACACCGAGGATGAGCGTCTAATGATAACGTTAAGATTTAAGAGTCGTGTATTATCATGTATACCTACCTACCGGGAAGTGATCTGGGTACACACATGTATATGTGTATAACCTTTGCGAAATAATTTAATATTAAATATTTTATCAGTAAATGCGGGTACACACAAATTTGTGTTGAGGATTTAATTTAGACCGCAATCAGCGCCGCAAAAAGCGACCACTCGGATTGGATTAATTAGTCCATAAGCCAAATGTGTCAATCGAAATATAAATTAAGGGGAAATCATATTTAATGTCGTCACTCGTCAGTAATAAATAATGTATTATTGTTAAACATGAAGAAATGAGATACTTCGTCCTGGGCAACATTTTTATTAATTAATTACAAAAATCGCCTGGTCCTGGTTTAATCCAGTTTCAATATTTCATATTTTATTTTTGAACAGATTTACGTTTAAATTAATTGACAAAAAAACCAATGGTAATCACATGGTATCTAAATTACGGGGTTACTGTATTCACAGACTGAATTAAGAGATAAAAAACGTGATCCAAAGTTACCAAAAAAATCTCCAAATACGCCAGTTGTCCTTCTATCGCTGCGATCTAATTTACCCCAAAATGGCGAATAATCCGTAAAAAAGTCCAACGAATTCAAATGTTTTAAAAATCCACGTGCGTAGGGGCATTAGATCTAACGCAGTAGTTCCCAAACTTGCGCAGTTCGCGGGACATTCACTTTTGACACGGGTACCTATGTTGTAAAAAATATTCAAATAGCAAGTAGACTTACAACTTAAAAGTACCTACAAAGGCAAGCAAAGGTATCTGGCCGGCCTTCAAGCGATTGTGAAAACATAACATTTGAATGAGTAGACAATAAGATTAAAATAGTCTAAAAATAGCGTATTCAGCTCCAAAAACTTAACACTATAATTACAGTGCTTACCATCGTCATACCTACCATCAATATTTTTTAAGAAAAATAACTGCATTTGTCTTAATTACAAATGTAGCTGTACCTAAGTCAATCTAATTTCGTGAAAATTTACGTACTGTAACTTTTTGATATTCTGTTTTGATTGTTTTCAAAAACACATTAAGTACAACTGAATTCCATTTAGTTTAACTTGCCGTTTTGTATATTTCTACCTAGTCACTTTAGTTTACCTATTTTACATTATTCTTGTTATATTTTTACAGTAACACAGAACATAATTATTCTTCCATTTGGTAATATCTAGCAAGCTGTACAGAGTGTACAGTTTGAGAACACCTGATCTAACACAATTGTGTGTTTGTTCAGATTACATCTAAGTAACGCAGGTGCAACGAATTTGCATACATTCGTGCCCCCAGAGCGTTTGAAGCTAATAATATTGTTACTAAACTGATATTCTAATGCTCCTTTGTCCGTTAGGGTTGTTAGATTCCGTGTTCGATAAAATGTAAGGACCCGTTTCAATGACCTCAATGGTTTAGCCGATTGAGGGTGATTTATTTTAGGATTTTATCTTCACTGTAAGGTAAATGTCCCTGTGCTCGACACGGACCCAATACATGGCACTTGCAACAGTTGCAACCTATGTCATAGTAAGACAGGTGGCAGATGGGTGTCATCTTGTACCGGTTCTAAATCAATGACTGCTTTATAATCGCTTCAAATAAATTCCTTACAATGTTATTGAAGAAAGAGACATCTATCGGCCTTCTAAATAATTACTTGGGTTTAGTTGCTTAGCTTGCTTTAAGATGGTTTTATCGTAGCTTTGGATCAAGTATGTTAGTTTGGCAAGCATCCGCTAGATGGCGTTAAAAACAAAATCATAGAGTCTGGGCGGAGGAGTTACAACTATGTTGGGTGAGGCGAATGAGACGGAAAAAGCAAATTACGCGCGGGAGTCGTGAGTCGTGAAAGACGTTAAAGTTGATAGAGTCGTCAAAGACGCTAGAGAAGAAAATGAGTCGTTAGAGGGGATTATGTTGGGAGAGGCGAAGGACGAAAAAGTGGTTTTTGAAGCATGAGAAGTTAAAGTTACTAGAGTCGCCAAAGGCGCTAGAAAAGCAAATGAGTCGGTTGAAGGGACTATGATTGGGAGAGGCGAAGGACGAAAAAGTGGTTTTTGAAGCATGAGAAGTTAAAGTTACTAGAGCCGCCGGAGGCGCTAGAGTGACAAATAAGACGTTTGGGGGGATTATGGCTGGAGTGACGAAGAAAGGATTAGCTTTGAGGCAAAAAGAGCAAAATACGCGCGGAAGTGAGTAGCAACTGACGCATTTGTAACTAAACAAACAGTATATAAAGGGCGGAAATCGACAGGAAGGGGGATTGACGTCTTGGATATCTTCGTGGAAGGTCGTT